>VNJQ01003955.1:0-19880 GCA_008042515.1 Drosophila truncata
TAATAGACGTTGATGCACTACGGTCAGTACACTCAAGTGGCCCTTATGAAACCAGGCACGTGCCTGCTGGAGTTAGGTATTAGTAGTCGCGATGGAAAATTCAGAAAAGAATACGAGGAAATAAACTACTGGCGTGCTGCCTGAATGTTTGCTTGCATGCGTACTAAGTGTGTTAGGATTAAAGTTTTTAGCTTAGGAAGACTATCTACATGTGAAATTATTGAGTACAAATCATTATAACTTGCACACAGTACTCTAAAGGGTTCATGCAGTTCAAATGAGGTTCTACAATGGCGCAAAACTAAGGGTATATAGGATCTAGTATTTCTACTCGGTACGTGGAAATTGAGCTGACCTAACAAGTCAGTACTTTCCACGTCTCCGAGAATAAGGTTAAAAATAAAAGTAATGCCTAGCATAATTCTACGATTGGCTAAGGAGGGTAAGTTAATTAGGAGAAGTCTACTATGAAAGGAGGGTAATCTCTGTTCTGGATCCCAGTTCAAGCCGCGTAAAGCGAAAAGCAAAAAGTTCTTTTGAACCGATGCGTTTACTGTGGACCCCATACTGGGGGCTCCAAACGCAAGATCCATATTCTAAGATAGGACGAACTAATGAAATATATAAAATTTTAGTAACGTATGGGTCATCGAATTCTTTCGACCACCGTTTAATAAATCCCAGCATAATCCTGGCTTTATTTACCATACACGAAATATGATCGATAAAGTCAAGTTTGGGATCCAGGCGAATGCCCAAGTCATCAACTGAATTAATTCTTTCCAAAGAGCGGCAGTTAAGCGTGTAAGTTGCAAGCTTGGGTATGACACGGGAGAATGTCATAAGCTTGCATTTAGAGCCATTTAAGTTTAGTAAGTTTACGTGGCACCAAGTTTGGAAGTAATCAAGATCTGTTTGTAAATCAGAATGGCAAGCGACGTCCTTATATTGCACACAAAGCTTGACATCATCCGCGTACATAAGTTCTCTAGAGTTAGTCAGAACTTCAGTCAGATCGTTAATAAATAATGTAAACAATAAGGGACCCAAATGGCTTCCTTGTGGGACATCTGAGGTAACCCTGAGAACATTAGAAACGTAATTTTTAAAGAGGACTTTTTGCGTCCTGCCAGTCAGATAACTAGAGATCCACCTGAGAAGATCAATATAAAATCCCATTAAATCGAGTTTCCTGAGAAGAAGAGAATGATTAACAGAATCAAATGCTTTGCTGAAGTCAGTATAAATTACATCTGTTTGAAGGTTATTATGAAAGCCCCTTATAATGGATGAAGTGAGCTCCAAAAGGTTCGTAGTTGTTGATCTTCGCTTAATAAATCCATGCTGACTTTCTCCATACTCATCTACAAAGGTGCTGCAAATGTGGAGTAATAATATTTTCAAAAGGTTTAGGGATGGCCGATAACTTAGAGATTCCTCTATAGTTGTTGGCCACCGATTTGTTACCTTTTTTGTGGAGAGGAATAACAAATGATTCCTTACAAATAAGGGGAAAGAACACAGCCAGGTATTCCGTCGGGACCCGGCAAATAAACTGGCTTAACACGATGAAGATCTAAGGGAAGAGAGCTTTCGTTTAAACTTGGAATGAAAATTAGGTTCGATTTGGGCATGTTGTAAGAATGTCTGACTTAAGTCAGTGGTAGTAGAGTAAGTTTTTTGAAAAAACTGGGCAAAAGATCGGCAATTGCCTGATCATCATTTACGCTTGCATTTTCAAAAGACAGCGAGGAAGGGTGCGTTAATGGTTTACGTTTAGTGTTAACAAAATTATAAAACTGTTTAGGATCCTGTGAAAATTGGACCCTACAACGAGTTGAATAGTTTTTGTAACACTGCGCGTTCAGCACGGTGAAGTTTGACCGAGCCGATATATATTTAAAGAGGACAGTTCGTACAGTCTGGACTTTACATTTTTTAGGCGACTCAATTCTTTTGTAAACCAAGGGGGCTTATTCGAAATTGAGGGATAGTATAAGGGAACACATTGAGAGAAAAATGAATTCATGGCATTGTAAAAAATATCCATGGCAACAGAAATGTCAGTGCACAGGTATAAATCGGACAAGTCAAAATCGTAAATAAAATTATAGCCGGTCGAAATACGACTTGCGAAAGCAGTAGACTCTTTTGGCTGGACGATCGGATATATTCTGTAGTATATCAGCACCAATGTCAAGTATCACATCGAAAGTAGGATGATAGGGATCTTCAGGTTGCGTCAACCCTCGCTAAACTAACTGTTGCCGGATCAGAGACAAAACAAAGATCAAGCAAGCGCCCTAAGGAATTTCGTACATGGTTGACTTGAGACAGTGAAATGTCGAACAAGCCAGCAATAAAATCATGTTGTGTTGAAGATTGAAGTGTGTTAGAAGAGTTATTTAGGGACCAAATAGCCCCAGGGATATTAAAATCAGCCAGGACTACTAAATGGTCCCTATCAGAAAGGCTGTTAAAAACCATCCGAATGGCGGAAAGGTTGTTCCAAAAAATAGGAAGTTCCGGCAATGGAAGAATGTAGGAACATGTAATTAAAATAGAGCTACCATTGAATAATAGCTTTACACAAAGGAATTCAACATCGCTGTATTCCTCGCAAATTACTAATTCTAGCCGATAAATCGTGAACGCAGCTGGAAAAACTTCGGAGCTTAGAATCTCCGGCTTTAACCAGGTTTCTGTGAACACAATAACATGGGAGGCGAATGCAAAACTATCAGAATACAATTTTGGCAGCTTACTACGTAAGCCACTTGCATTCTGATAGGAGATTGATAGAGAGGTGATTAGTTTTTCTGGACAGGGTGGGAGGACGTAGATGGTGCAGTGGTCCAATCAGGCTTGGGAAGACTTATTCCAACAGGCCGTTTCTTTTTCTTAGCTTCATATTCTTTGACAACCACATACTCCGAGCAGAATTTGGTAGAGCATATCGTGCCGAAGAATTCGTTTGGGGCATTTATTTTGAAAAATGAAATGTCCCAGGGATATGTGGGGACAGACATGGTAATAGCATATGCTAGTAGAACGTTATCATGAGCAGAAGTAAATTACGCGACTATAGAAAAAGAAATGCTTGCCATTATTTGGGCAATTAAGCATATTAGGCACTACGTGTTTGGCACTAAATTCAGAATAGTTACAGATCATAGGCCCATAACTTGGCTAATGAGTATAAGGGAGCCCGATTTTAAACTCCTTAGATGGCGACTACAAATACGACTACAAGAAAGTGTATAATAAAGGTTTTTTTGAACGTAGTGGCGGACGCACTAAGCAGAATCCAACCCGAGCTTAACGTCCTAGAGAATGTCTCGGAAGTAGCGACAAACGGAGAGACGATTCACTCCGCGGGGGAAGATCTACAACATGGATTCCCAATTTCGGAAAAACCACTAAATAAATACAATATCCAAATGGTTGTAGAGGAAGGAAGAGTATTCAGAGTAGTGAAGCAAGTTCCGTTTAGGAATAAAATAAGGATAATATGGGCAGAAAACAACTTTAAAGGAGAAGCAATTCTTCGTAGATTGAAAGAAAGAAGACTTGGTGATAACAATCCAAGAGGTATACAGCAAGTATTTTGCTTATAGTAAGTTGCATAGAGCAATAAGATGTACAGTCTTATTGCCAGATATTACTGAGAAAAAAAACAGGAACAGGTCATTAAGGAATACCATAAAAGAAACAATCATAGGGAAATAGAGGAGACCTTAGCACACCTGAAAAAAATTGTTTTTTTCGCATATGAAACAGGCAATAACGCAAACAATTAATAATTGCGATAGTTGCCAAATGCGAAAATACGACAGGAAACCCCACCAGATCAAGTATAGCTTGACAGAAAGTACAGAAAGACCCATGGAAATAATGCATATAGACTTGTACTTCGTGAACAAGAAAAATGTATTAAACAACATCTATAAATTCTCAAGATAAGCGTGGGGATCGACAATCCCAGCAAAAGAAAGCGTGAACATAGTCAAGGCGATAAAAAGTTTCATGGTCTTGTTCGGGGTACTTAAAAAGAGAATCTGCGATAAAGGGGTGCAATTCTCTTCCAACTTGTTTAAGGATTTTTGTAAGCAGACTTGGAACTGCATACAACTTCCTTTCAACAGTCGTCGAGTAATTCCACGGTCGAAATATTACATTCCACGATAACAGAGATATACAGATCAATAAGCGAAGCAAGGAAAACAAACAGACATCAAACATAAAACATCAAACATGAGGAAGTACTAAATGAAGCATACATAACATACAACAACGCTTTTCATTCAGCTACAAAACTAACACCTCAGAAGTTGTTCACGGGCAGAACGCTTAATTTTTTTTTATTAAGTTGATATTTAATAATGAACACGATTATTTATAGAAAATTAATGCGTTCCAAGCCGAATTGTATCCAAAGATAAAGGAAAGGGTAGAACAGCAAAAGAGTAAAAGAATAGAAGCAGCGAATACAGATAAGCAAGACCCAAACCCGGTAGAAGCTGGACAGACAATATTCAGAAAAGAGAACAGGAGAGACAAGCTAACTCCTCGATTCTTAAAACACAAGGTGTTGGAGGACAACGGCTTACCACTAACATCAACTAAGCCTCAGATAATTCATAGGGAAAAGATTAGAAGACTAACTAAACCTAATGAACAATAATAATTGCAGGTGGTCAATGACCATGACCGCAGAAAGGAGATTCGAGATCCGGCCATTACAAGAAGACGAACCATTAGCACAAAGCAACTTAGGCACAACGAAAATAGTCCAGACACATAAAACATTCATACTATAGGCTCGTGTTTCTTTAGATATAACTTTTTATTTTTTTCCGAAGTATATTTGAAGTCTTAATTCTTATTCGACTACCCAAAACGTAGAGATCGCAGATCCCTCTTCTTCTATCGATAGTATCGATATACATTGCTTTCTAATATAATATATTGTTTACACTTAATGCTATCTTACTATTTACACTTGTATTGCTACACTATTTACACTGGTATTGCTACACTATTTACACTGGTGTTCTTACAACTTGGCCGTCCTGACTTTTAGGATCTTCCTATCCTAGCCGACATTTCTTTTGTTATTCTTCTATCAACGATGCTATTTCTTTTCTCCTCTAAGTCATTTTTACAAGGGTCCTTACATACATAATTATTCATTCTGTTTTGTAAATGAGGTTTAATTCTACAAATATTTTTTCCTTGTTCACTTAATCTTATTTTATTTTCCCTTTCTTCGTCATTTACTTCTTCATTATCATTATAATTGCATTCTTCATAATATTTCTTTACATTTAATTTCTTATCCGTTACATTTAATTCATCTTTCTTTTGAAACTACATAAGGTCCTTTAAGTCTTGTAATCAGTTTACTAGACATTCCACTTGTAGACTTTAAATATTTCAACATAATCCCCTACTTGATATTTTTGTGGCTCTCTACGTTTGGCATCAACATATTTTTTATTATAGTCTTGTGTTTGCCTTTGTGCTAGTTCAGCATTCTCCCTAATTTAATCTTAATCAAACTCTTCTTCAATCAGATCATTTCCAATAACGTTTTTATGTTATTAATTACTTTCCCCTTTTGTCGTATCCCAAATAACATTCTACTCGAATATTCATTTATGCTTTTGTGAACCACATTATTGATCGCGAATTCTACTTCAGAAAGTACTTTATACCATTTTTCATTTTCTTCCGTATTCATCAGTTTGCTTATCATTGGTCCCAGTTCTCTATTTTTTCTTTCTACCTGGCCGTTGGCTTGCGGTGACCCTGTCGCGACCTTTAGGTGTTCAATGTTGTTTTCCGAAACAAAGCTCTCAAACTCTTGTGATATAAAACACGTTTCCCTGTCTGAAATAATCACCTTTGGTCTACTATACGCTCTAAAGTAATCATATAATGCACCTATTGCCTCCTTTGATTTTGTAGTTTTTGTTGGGTATAATCTTACAAATTTTTTAAAACCGTCTATAACTACCAGAATGTGTTTTTTCACAGCATTTTTGGTTTCGATTGGACCATAATGAAGAAAGCCTTCCTGTTTCGTATTCTCTGCCGTAAATACGATACATTTAAGATAGTTCTTAATGTGTTCCTCTACTTTGCTACTCATAGTTGGAAACCAATAACTTTTGCTTATAATATTTGTCACTTTTTCGGTTCCCTAATGTCCCATTGATTTGGGTACATAAAACAGTACCTATAAACAATTCCATTCCTTATTTCATATAAATTGTGTTTTCTATCTTTAAACATCTCTCTTAGTCGAATTATTTGTTGGTCTTTACAAATAAGTAAGTTATTTTCAAACGTATCTTCTATAACCATAATTGTATTACATCTACTCAAAGCGTCTACATTTTGCATCCTTTTCCCTGGCAATCATAATTTTCTAGTTCTAATGCCCACCTATATATTCTCGGGATTAGTTCTTTCTTCTTTAAAGTTCTTCAACGAGTTACAGTCAGTTAGAACATTAAAAGGAATGCCTTGAAGATATATCCTAAGCCGTTTTAATGCATATATAATTGCCAACATTTCTAATTCGAAACTATGAGATCTATATTCTGTTTCCGCTGTTCGCTTTGATATGTAAAAAATCGGATGGAACTTTCCGTCGTCTTTCCTTTGTACAGTATAATTCACTTAGCTGCCTCGATGCTTAGCTGCATCGTCAAGATAACTGCCTTAATTTCTATTTTTTCTGCATTTATGGTCTCATTTGTATGAAATTAGTTACGTTTGCTGCATTCAAGTTAGCTGTCTTTCGCACTTAAGTGCCTCGTTTCGGCAGAATTTAACTGTCTTATTCTATGAATATCGTCCAACTTAACTGCGCCATCTAGGATTCGAATTTGGAAACAACAAATTTATGAGTTTTAATCATGTATCTTTTTTTGTACATATGGCAACGCTTGCATCTCTTTGCGCATGTCCGTTTTTCGTTTTTTTTTATCGTGATATTTGTTAAGATCGTGCCATTTGTGTGCACAAATCATTTCTAATCGTGATAATTCTATTTTAGACAGTTTATAAAAATTACGTTAGCTGCCGTTTTAAGATAGCTGCCTCCAAAATCACTGCAATCGACTCGAAGCAGTTAAGCTAAATTACACTGTAATAAGATCGCCCCAAATCCAATTGCACTTGCATCACAATGCAGTTCTGATTCATCTTCTGGATTATATCGCTAAAATTGGTGCTTCTAACAATTTCTTTTTCAGTATTTCAAATGCCTCCATTTCATTTACTTCGAATGCAAACTTATTTTCCCTCTTTGTCAAGTCGTGCAATGGTTTCGCAATAAATGAGAAGTCCTTGATAAATCTTCGAAAGTATGAACACATTCCTAGTTGGAATTAGAAAGTTATTTATTGCTCGAATTCCCTCCTCATTTCCCTGTATCCCGCTCTCCGAAATAACATATCCTAAATACGTCACCTTGTTTTCTGCTGCATTTATCCATTTTTAGCTCAAGTTTGTTTTCTACTAAAAGTTTAAAGACTTCTTCCAAAATCTGCATGTGTTCTTCATATTCTCTGGTAGCAATCATAATATCGTCCAGATATACTATAACTTTCCCTTTTTTTATCATTTCCTCAAACACTTTGCTTATAAACCGTTGAAATACAAATGGTGCATTCGTAAAACCAAATGGCAATTTTAAGTACTCGAACTGTCCCTGTGGAGTTATAAAAGTCGTAAACTTAATTGAATTGGGATGCATATATACATACATTGTTCATGCTGAACAAAGGGGCAATATCGCCTGGGGGGCATCTCAACAAGAAAATGTTCCTGTCGCGTACGTTTTTTTTTTTGCTACTCTGAAATAAAACCCGAAGGAAGACGGATCGAGATCTCAACGACAATTATCCTCATCAAAAATCATTTATATATTTTTTTCTTTGGGAAATTTTGGGATCGCGATTGCCAGGCCCCCGACAGCATCATTTTGGTCCATCGGCCGAGATATTTCAGCGCTTTGCCAAGATAAGTACGGTGCCGAAATTCCCACCATATATGTAAATACATACATGCATATATATGTATATATATTGCTGCATCAAATTTATTTAAAACCACTACCAACTTGTAGCCGCCTGCGCAGTAGTATATGTACGTATGCATGTGTTTACATACCTATATGCCCCTCTCCTATACATGTTCTAACTCAGCCAATATCCAAGAAGACTTATATCCAGGTTTTTTGCATACATAAAAAGCCATACATCCAAACCGATTTCCTTAGTGAACAGAAGAGAGATATATTGAATTTTCAACAAAGAAAATGTAAAGTTGCAAACGGACTGTGGACAACAGAGAATCGTGAATGGATCAGCATTAATCACATTTAATGAATGCAGAACCATGGTGAACAACGTACATTACGAGGCGGTAGAAAGGCTTGGCACGGCAAAACTAGATCTGGAGATACCTTAAATCGAAGATTAAGAAGAATAGAACAACCCAAAAATTGGAAATACACGAGCTAAGGATGGAACATATTGAAACGAAGCTACAGATTAACAGAATACAAACGAGAACAGCAATACCCACGACAGCGACGTACAATGTTAGCCGTGTTACTGACGGTGGTGTTGGCCGTGGCCTGTTTTTCAAAAAGGACAACCACCTTCACACCGAATACACCTCTTGCGACGATCACACTGCTCCAACTGGCATCTCCACACCTACCATTGCTCTATTGTGGTCGGTAGTTCAGCCTGAGGGGGAACCGTCGTCGGTCACACACCGAAACCCTAACGGCAGCCACATATTTAGAACGACTGGCAAAAGACCTTGTTAGCAATAAGGAATGCCAGGCTAGCACAACATCGCCGCAACTGTTAACCAAGTTCCATAAAGGCATCTGGTCCAATTTTAATTTTTCACTCCGCAAAGTCAGCATAATTGTATTAAGCTTAAGATTTGACAGTCGAACATTTTAAATAAAGAAATCAGTTCGATATTGAACCTAAACCAAACCACTACTTGTTATTTTCAATTTATTCGGGAGGCTCCCATCAACCTCAGATTCCGATTTAATCAGGATCATAACTCGTGGACACACGTGCTATGTGCGCTGGCCGAGATCGGTACAATACCGGCAAAAATTTTCTTGATCGTTGCCGTGGACGCCACCCGCCACATCGGATCGCAATCCGATCATGCGTTTCTGCCCTGCCAACCCGTCCCACGCGTGGTGTCTTAAGACCCGGGCGGGTAAGGCAACCTTAAGTAACATACGATCGAAGAGAAGGAGCTGCAAGTTCATGCAGATGCCGCAACGACTGAGTGACCATTGTAATGTAGCAGTAAGAGGGAAGAGTCTAATGTGAGGCGCCGCTAGCCAAAACTGTATGCGCACGTGCCACGTGCGGCACCTTGTTCCGGAGAGGAATAACAATAAAAAGTACAGACCTACTGTCTGCGTGCATGCGAAGTAACAGATCCCTTCGTATGCGGTAGAATGAGAGGAAGCTGCCGCAAAAATCCACGCCGTACCTAAAACTGCAGACAATCGACCGTGCTTGCCCGCTGGACAAGTATTTTAGGCTACTTTCTTTGTTGAGGGGATGAAAGCGGTGCAGATAGATCATGAGTACATAGAAGCATTTAAGGTATCCAAGGCGTTATTATGCAATAACCCGATCTTGCGATTTCCCGATTTTAAGAAACCATTCATCCTTACCACGGATGCCAGCAATTGTTCGATTGGAGCCGTCTTATCCCAAGGAAATTGGGAAACATACAGGCCAATAGCACATGCAAGTAGAACCCTATAAGAAACAGATGTGATATGCGGGACTATTTAGACACTATTTATTTAGACACTATTTATTTGGCACTAAGTTCAGAATAGTCACGGATAATATGTCATTGTAGTATAATATATAGCATATTCCCGTTGCCTAGCGACGACAAGATACCATGTAGGCATATCTCAGTTGCCTAGTGGTGACAAAAGATCATGTAGATAAATCCCTCTTAGTATGTAGCATATTCCCGTTGCCTAGCGACGACAATGTCCCATGTACGTAAAGATAAGTATGTATGTAAGTATGTATGTGTGCGCGGAGGCACAATGATCAAGGAAAAGAATAAAGTTCAGTTCAGTTTGAGCGAAGCGAGAGAAGGGTTCACAGCATTAGCTAGCTAATGAGTGTCAAAAAGCCTGATTCTAAGTTGGTTAGATAGTGTACAAGAAAGGTTCATTGAATGTTGTGGTGGACGCATTGAGCAGAATTCAATCCATTCCAGAGCTTAGTGTGCTTGAGAAATGGAAACGCATTTCACTCTGCGGTAGAAGAAAAGCTTGGGTTCCCGAAATCGGAAAAACTCGTTTGTACAACAGGCTATAGGTTTGTACAACAGGTCACGTGGTTATAGAAGAAGGGAGAAGATCAAGGATAAATGAATTTAGTTCATAGTGCTTATAATTCAGAAAAGTCAGCAGGAAAAGGTCACTAAGGACTATCACGAATGAATCAATCATAGGGGAATAGACGAGACCTTAACTCACCTTAAAAGAAGGTGTGTTTTCCGCACATGAAATAAACGATAACACAGACAATTAATAATTGCGATAGTTTTCAGATTAAAAAGATTTCATCGCGACTAAAAACTTGAATTTTGTACACAAGAAAAATGTGCTAACCATCATACACAAATTGCCAAGGTAGGCTTGGGGTTTGACAATTCCAGCAATATAGTCAAGGCAATAAAGAGCTTCAAAGATAATTTGCGATCAAGGGGTGGAATTTTCTTTCATCGTGTTCAAGGATTTTTGTACGCAGTATGACTTGGATTTACATACAACTTCTTTCCAACAGTCGTAGAGTAATTCATCGGTCAAAAGACTACACTCGACAATAACAGAAATGTACAGGCTAATAAACAAAACGAAGGAAAAGAACAAGATGGAAGTTAAACATAAAGAAGTACTGTATAAAGCGTTTAAAACAGACAGCAATGCTTTCATTCAGCTACAAAGTTAACACCACAGGAATTATGCATGGGAAGAACACATATTTTCTGAATAATGTATCATTTAATAATGAACACGATTATTTACAGAAAATTCATGCATTCCATGCCGAACTTCACCTCAAAATAAAACAAAGGGTAGGGCAACTAAAGGAAAAAGGAATAGAATCACTTAACCCAGACGGACAAGACCCAAATCCGGTAGAGCCAGAAAACACAATATTCAGGAAAGAGAAGAGGAGGGACACACTTACGCCTAGATTTTCAAACAACAAGGTATTGGAGGACTATGGCCTAACACTAACATGAACTAAACCCCAGAAAATTCACAAGGAAAAATTAGAAGACTAACCCGACGAACAATAATAGTTACAGATGATCAATGACCATTACCGTGAGAAGGAGATTCGAAATCAGGTCATTACAAGAAGATGAACCGTTGGCGCAAATCAACTTAGGTCCATCTAAAATAGTACAGACACGCAAAAACTTAATTCACATGATAAGACTAGAGGAATACCAAGAAGCAATAGAAAACTTAGAACACTCAGAGAGGTAGTCGAAGATTCAGAGACGAAAGACCTGGTTATGAACTGCGGGGACCTGTACAAGCATCAGAGATCGGAGATGAGATGGAGAGCGAAGCGCTCTCTCACGACAGGTAGGCTCGAATGCAGAGAGAGAGAGAGAGTTAGTGGAATAATAGACGCCGACTCGGTCGGACCAATAAAGAGTGGTACACCTGTACCAAAGTACTTAAATATTGTTGTTTATTTAATCACGGATTTACAGCGTTATCACACTGGTGACGAGTAAAAATCATGAATATTAATAATTTACACAGTGCATTGATAAGTTGAAGGAAACAACGAGCGGCCACAGAAGTCACAGAAGAATTTTAGCGCAAAGAGAAGAACGCACGCCAACACTTGTGCCTGTACATATACAGGTGCATGTATATGGGTATATAAATGTTGAAAAGAATATTCCAAAAGGAAATAGAAGAGTGGAAAATAAATGCGTTAATTGCGCAGAAGGGTTACAGTGTCAGCCGATTAAATTCGCCTACTGCATAACCAAAGTCTATTTTAAAGGAAATGGAAAAGAGAAATAAAAGATATAATTTCGCAGAGGGACAATTTGTCCGTGTGAGCCGATTAAATTGCGGCTGCTGCATAATAATAAAAAAATGGGAAAAGAGATAGAAGAGCAAAATAAAGGTTAAGCTAAAAAAAAGGGTTAAAGGGTTATTTAAAGACCGAATGAAATAAAATTGACCAAGAATTATTTGGACTTTAAAGCTATTTTTGTTTTGTTTTATTTTCATTTCATTTCAGTTGAATATAATCATGACTGATCTTAAACTATTTCTGGACAAAGCGCTAAGGCGGACGAAGTGGGAGGTGTGGTTGCGCTTATTTAAGATATATGTAGACGCGGAGGAAATCACCTCAGTCTACAAGCCAAAGTGTACAACATTCCAGGAGCCTTAATTCCGTTTGACGAGGAGGAAAAGAACGATGTATTCACACCCCTCATCACCAAGCTGAACGAATATTTTTTGCCACAGCGCACAGTGACCGATTTCATTATTCTAGCCTCAGACTAAGCAAATTGTCAACTGTTAAAACTCATAAAAATTATGTTTACTACCGATAGTCAAATAATTAAATATATGTAAAAAAATATCAAAACCTATAAACTTGATCAACTATATCAGCTGTTAGCTGTCAAAGCTAACATATGGTACTACACAATTTTCAGGTCTTTAATTTGGCTTGATCGACGTCTTTCTATATTTGCGACAGTTTTTTTGATTTTGCCTGTTTTGAATCAAGTTTGGCATTTTCTCAAAGTTCAAGGTATGTAGTAAACGAAAATAAATGTTTTCTGACCTGTGTGTAAGTGTTGACCAGCAATGTTTGTAGTAGTCTTTTTAATAACAAATTTCAACTTCTGTAGAGTTAAACTTTGGGAAGGTCGTCTCGGCCCGCAAAAAGCGTATATTTGTGGAAAACTGTGCTTCGTCTAGTGTATAAATTATCCATGTCCAGCTGCCTTTACGTGCCGTTTTTAAAGATAGCGATGTTTTCAGGAAGGCAGTTTCCTTTGAATTGAAGGCAAAAATCCACTTTATGGACTGCAATGACCGACGGGACAATTCGGATTTAGACTAGGAAAATTGAAACGTTAAGACTGTTAGCTCCAAGGATACCGGCCCATTTCGAGTAGGAGATCAGTCATTACATTACATTACCACAAAATTTGTGGTGACAAAGTCGATATGATCATTGACTCAGGCTCAAAATACAATCTGATAAGTCAGTCAGATTGGTGTAAGCTTTGTGGAACAAAAGATGATCAGGCAATTGCCGATCTTTTTGCTCAGTTTTTTCAAACAACTTACTCTATTACCACTGACTTAAATCAGACATATTCTTACAACATGCCCAAATCGAACCTAATTTTCAGTCCAAGGTTAAGCAAAAGCTCTCTTCTTTTAGATTTTTATCGTGTTTATTATTTGCCGGGTCCCGACGGAATACCGGGCTGTGTGCTTAGGTATTGTGCCGATGCCCTGTTCTCTCCCCTTCTGAAATTGTTTACCTTATCCTTAGAAACCTCACACTTTCCCCTGATCTGGAAGGATTCATTTGTTATTCCTCTCCACAAGGAAGGAAACAAATCGGTGGCCAACAACTATATATAGGAATCTCAAAGCTCCACATTACTCCACATTTGCAGCACCTTTGTAGATAATTAATTTCTCCATGTCAGCTTGGATTTATTAAGCGAAGATCAACAACTACGAGCCTTTTGGAGCTCACTTCCTTCATTATAAGGGGCTTCCATAATAACCTTCAAACAGATGTAATTTATACTGACTTCAGCAAAGCATTTGATTCTGTTAATCATTCTCTTCTTCTCAGGAAACTCGATTTAATGGGATTTTCTTTTGATCTTCTTAGGTGGATCTCTAGTTATCTGATTGGCAGGACGCAAAAAGTCCTTTTTAAAAATAACTTATCTAATGTTCTCAGGGTCACCTCCGGTGTCCCGCAAGGAAGCCACTTGGATCCCTTTTTGTAGCCGAAAGTCTGTTGTTGGCAAAGATTGGAGTAATTTCAAAATTCATATTCGACAGCGTAGAGATAGTATCGGAGAAACACTTGTACGAATTTCTAAAGTTAAAAGCTATCATGAACCAAACAGATCTAATATTTCGATTAAATTACCGTTTTTTATGAAAAGAATTTATTCCCTACAGAGAATTATACCGCTACCAATGAATAGAAAAGAATTTTTAATAACACCAGAAAACTGTACATATATAAGAACGAAAAAATTTGTAAGTCAGGTTAATGAAAAGTGTCTGAAGAATCTGATCAATGGGAAGAAAGCTGAATGTGAGAAAATAGATGCTGACTCATAATCAGGATTTTCGGACCGGAGGAAGGATATTTTGCAATTTTCAATGGAGAATGTGAAGTTGCAAACGGACTGCGGACAGGAAAGGACCGTCAATTGCGTTACATTAATATTCGGTTTTTTCTTATATAACCAAGAAGTAACTACTTTTTTAACAAAATTATTCTAATATTTGGTATGATAACCATTATATTGTATGGTATCGCTCAAGCGATTTGGCATATTTTAAACAATTTTTTTAGTGTATTTGGGGCCAATTTCCTCTCACCCGATATCGTCAATATTAATGTACGCAAATTTCAAGATTTTTTTTTATTTCCATTCAGGACGGACAATTTTTATCAGAGAGAGACTCCCAAATATTCGAGATTATACCTGTTCAGTCGCAGCAGTATTTAGTTATAAGCAATAAAATTCTAGACACAACACAAATTATGTAATAACTCTTCAGTCGCAGCAACATGCATTTATCGTAAATAAAGTATCAGGACTCACCCGTCGAGGCGCGGCTCGCGGAGGGCTCCTATGCGATCCACTGATCCGGCGAGAGGGACGATGGCCAGGGGTAAGAGGAGATCCCTTCGTTCCCGAAACTTTCTCTTTCGTCGCTGCACTCTCTTGTGGTGGCCAAATGTGGACGCCCCAAATATAGTGCCGGTCATGGCAGCTGATCACTGGACCAGCTGTTGCCCAGTGCTGGGAAACAGTTTGTCCAGTGCTGTGAAGCATTGGCACCACACGGGTCTGGTAGCGCTGTAAAAACCGGGTCTGCTAGCACTGTTAAAACCGCTCTTTGCGATAGGAGCACACTAGCGCCACCGTCCCTGTACCAGGACAGTAGCTCAGTGCTATGAGCTGCAGCCAACGATCGCTGCAAAAATGTAGCACACAATCCCGCGCTGCTGCTGGTGGCTCCTTGGCAAGGAGGTGAAATCCTGCCGTTTCCCACGGAGTCCAGGCACGCCATCGGGGCCAACTGGTGGAAAAGGTCATGGAGCAGACCGACGGCCATCCCCGCCACCGTGGCGGTACAACGGAAATGGGGCTCTGGCGACCGGGACGGGGCCCGACTCGGCCGGGGAGTTTTTTCTCCGCTAGCTCAGCTGGAGGAAATCCCGCTCGCGCAGCGGGACACCGAGAAAATCCACGCAGCGTCTGCCCACATTGGGCGGCTGCGTGGTCTGTGTCTGAGCTACATTGGCCGGCAGCGACAGTAACCTAGCAGAAGGTATAAAATGCGGGCTAGCATTGGGCGACAATGCAAAAAAAACTGGAACGACACTACTCCAGGTGGTAACCACAAAAGTGGAAATCCACCCGTGGGAATTCCCATGGTTAGGGCAAGGATTCTGGAGGCCCTACCATACACTCCATAATACCCTCTCGTGGCGGTGACTGACTTGGCCGCCACGTTAGGTAATGCACCAAGCCAGGAGGATCCATCGAGCAAGGGCGATCTGACCGCTTTTAGAAAAAGCAGCCTGATAGCGCGCTCCCCACCCCTCGCGCCTTCTACGCCGCTGGGGAGATGTGGAGACGGCGCTCCCACCGACCCGGCCAGCGGTCATAGGGGCACGCTTCCGAAAAGAAGCAAGGCTGCCCAAGGGGAGCCCACCCCCGACGCAGAGGATGGGAAGAGTGCCGAGAGCGTGTCGAAGCTCGGCAAGCTGCTGGACGAGCTCCACAGCCTTGTCCATGACAAGCAGGTGCGCCACATTAACGTGGCTATGAAGGCGATGATTGCCGAGATGCGGAGGCTTAAGTCCGCAATCGAGCAGCCGGCCGCAGAGGAGCCTGAGACACAGGGAGCACCGGAGAGCATATGCTGCAAATGCGCGCAGAGCTTAGCGGACAAGAGTCTGTTGCCCCTTGCTCACGGAAGGGGCAACAGACGGCGGCAGTGCGGAAGAAGGACCGGTCGGCCCAGACGGACCCCTGGCGACGACCCAGCCAACAAGACGGCTTAGGTGGGAGCAAAGAAGCCCCCAGGCAGACGCGCTCCAAAGCGTTACAGCCCGCGGCACCAGCAGCGCCAAGAAACGGTGCTCAAAAAACTCTCCCAGCTCCTCCAGAGCGGTCTCGGATGCCGGAGCAGCGGCGAGAGAGGTCGGAAAAGCCCGCCGAGGCCGAGACCGGGACTACCGGCATCCCATGGAGCACGGTAGTCAACAAGAGGAAGCAGCGCATAGCTATCCGGTGTAATAGCCTGCTGCTTTAAGTGCGGCGAACCAGGGCACAGTGCAGCAGCATGCAGCAAGGAGCCTGCGGGTCCCAGAGCGACCAACCAGCGAACCGGCAGCAACGGTAGCCAGGCTAAAACAGGCGGTGCTGGCCCCCCAAGGACGACATGCAGTTGATTCAACTTAACCTGAATCACTGCAGAGCGGCGCAGGATCAGCAATCCTAAGCGATCCATACAAGGCGAGGGAGGGAGCGGACTGGGCCAAGGACATTACCGGCAAGGCTCTGCGGCTCTGCGGCAACACGCGACGGCGGATGTCCAATATCAGGGCAGCCGATGGTTTCGTGAGGGCGGAGGTGGCCGGCTACTGGATCTACAGCTGCTACCTTGCGCCAAGCCTGACGTTAGGGGCGTTCTGCCGGATCCTGGACTGCGATCTGCGTGCGAAACCATACATAATAGAAGGAGGAGAGGACGAGCGGTCCTGGAGGCGTTCGCCTCGACGGACGCAGTGCTGCTGAGCGACGGAGTGCGGCAAACTTTCGTCAGAGCAGGAGCAGCCTCGTTCATCGACCTGACACTGATTCCCATAATGCCAGATGGGGAATCAGGGAGGCCTACACAGGGAGCGACCACGAGGCCATCCTCTGTTCAGTAGGTGAGCCTGCGGGAGACACACGCACTGTGCCGCTTCCTACCAATGGGTACTGACCGGACACTTTGTGCACGCAGGCTTTTGCCACCGCACTGGAGGGCATGACAGCCGAAGCGGCCGGTGGAGTCAGCGAAACGGCCGACCGGATTGCATCACTCTTGGAGCACGCTTGCGACTAGAGTATGCGGCAGAGAGGGACGTGTCGGAGGCACCAGAGGCCAGTCTTTTGGTGGAGCGAGGCGACAGCCGACCTCCGGTCCGCGTGTCTGCATACCCGGCGAAAGCTTAACCGTGCGCGCGGCACTGTACGAGTCGCCGAGCACAACGAGGTCTACAAAGCGGCGAGGAAAGCCCTCAAAACGGCCATAAGGGATGCCAAGCGAGAATGTTTTCTTCGGCTCTGCGACGAGATGGAAAATGATCCCTGGGGAGGTGCCTACAGGATGGTGGTCAAGGAACTGAAACCGGGCAGTTCATTTCCTTCGGATCCGATAGCCCTGGACGGCATTGTGTATGCGCTATTTCCGAGAGGAAAGCCGGTGGCCATGCAGCCGAATGTGGAGCGCCACCCCAGCGAAGCCTGCGTGATCTCGGAGGAAGATGTGACCAGGAGAGGAAGAACAGTTCACCCCAAGAAGGCGCCAGGCCCGGACGCCGTGCCCAGTAGTACCCTGAAGCTGGCTGTTGCACTCCACCCGGAGGAGTACGCATTGCTTTACTCCAAGTGGTTGGCAATCTTTCGCGGGAAGCCATCGTCTTACCTACCGATTGAGGGATCGAGGTGGAAAGGCGGCTCCAAGAGCTACTGTCTAGTGGTCATGCTAGACATAAGGAACCCCTTCAACACCGCAAACTGGAACCGCACGCTGGAGGCTCTTGCTGCTCTGAACATCCCTGGGTACCTGCTGGAGATAGTGAGGAGCTATTTTAGCGATAGGGTGCTCACCGTCGACACGGACATGGGCTCCAGAGTATACAAAGTCTCAGCCGGCGTCCCGCAGGGCTCCGTGCTCGGACCCCTACTCTGGAACACCATCTTCGACGGTGTCTTGCGGCTCCCGATGCCCGGCGACACTACAGTCGTGGGTTTTGCCGACGACATAGCCGTGGTCACGGTTGCGAAGGAGAGCAAGGAAAAGGAGAAGGCCAACGCAGCGGTTAAGGCGATTGAAACGTGACTCTCGCGCGCCGGTCTGGAGTTAGCGGCGCAAAAGACGGAGGTGGTCCTTATTTCAAGCCGGCGGTCAGCGTCAGAGTTGGCGGAGCCGTGATAAAGTCGCAGAGGTGCATAAAATATCTCGGCGTCCTCCTCGACACACGGCTCTCGTTGAAGGAGCACCTGAAGTACGCCAAAAAGAAGGCCAGCGGGACCGTCGGAGCGCTGTCCCGGATGCTGCAGAATACCAGAGGGCCCAAACACGCCAGGAATCTGTTGGCAAGCGTGATCACCTCACAGTTGCTGTACGCGGCGCCGGTATGGGCGGAGGAGGTCAATACGAGATCCTACGCGAGGGGGATCGAGGCGACGTACAGACTGTGCGCCATTCGAGAGGCCAGCGCATTCCTAACATTTTCGGACGACGCAGTGCTGGTCCTAGCCGGTCTGGTGCCGTTGAGGGAGCTGGTGCAGGAGAAGACGGACCTGCGCAACGCGCTCCGTGGGCACCAAGGATCCGATGGTGCTCTAAAGGCTGAGCTCAAGAGCGCCGCCAGAAGGAGGAGCTATGTAAGCTGGCAGGCCAAATGGGATAGCTCACACAAAGGACGCTGGACCCATCGGTTGATCCCCGACATCGAGCCCAGGATGGAGAGGAGACACGACCCAGGTGCTAAGCGGGCATGGATGTTTCCGAACAGAGGGACTAGCTGGAGGCAGCAGCAGGAACAATAATCGGGTCGAAAACGCTGGTGTCGCTGATGCTGGCAGATCCGAGGATCTGGAACGCCGCGGCGGAGTTCTCGGCGAGGATGATGAAGGTGCTGAGATCCCTGGAGAGGGCGAGAAGGGAAAGGACGGGCTAAGCGACCTTCGACTGCGCGAGCATTGCTTTGCGGCCCTACCGCGTAGTGAGGGCCCAGCCCCGTCGTAATGTACAAATGTAGGATAAAACTTTAGTCTAGGATAATAAATGAATATAAAAAACCTATAAATACTGTTTAGTTTCATTAATAAAATCAGTACCAATACGACGTCCACTACCGGAGGGGAGCCCAAAACCTAGTGGCCGACGCTCTTTCGCGCCAACCGCTGCCACTTGCGCAGCAGGCGCAGGTACAAGGGACCCACTGCAAATGGCTCACGAGGATGCTGGAGAAAGTTCGGACCGAACCAGCCAAGTTCCCGGACTACAGGGAAGAAGGCGGACAGCTGTATCGCCGCATTGGGCTACGGCCACAGGAGGAGGAGTACACACCATGGAAGCTGTGTGTAGGAGCGGAGTATCGCCATCGAGTCCTGCAGGAGAACCACGACACTCCCACAGCCGGACACTTGGGAGTCCGGAAGACCAGCAACCGCGTGGCCCAGCGCTATTATTGGCCAGGACTTTTCCGTGATGTCGCCCGCTACGTACGCCACTGCCT
>VNJQ01003956.1:0-61071 GCA_008042515.1 Drosophila truncata
TGATATTTGGCCATTTATTATTGTTTCAGAATTTCGTATTAAATTTCATGAAAATCGGACGACTATATCTTATAGCTGCCATAGGAAAAATCGGGAACAGTAGTAACAATCGGCAAAATTTTTGAAAAAAAAAGCTATAACTTCGCTGTTTCTCAACATATTTTCATCAAACTTTAGATTTGGCCACTTAATATTATTCCAGAGTTTTGATTTAAATTTCATGAAAATCGGACGACTATATTCTAATGCTGCCATAGGAAAATCACCGAAATAATATAAAAAATCATAACTCGGTTGTTTCTCAACATATTTTCATGAAATTTGAGATTCGGCCATTTAAAGTTATCTTAGAATTTCGTTTTTAATAACATAGCTCAATTGTAATCTGCAAGGGTATATAAACTTCGGTAAGCCGAAGTTAGCTTCCTTTCTTGTTCAGTTGATATTTTGGTACCAGAAAAATTACTCCATTCGGTTATTTTTTTTAAACAGGTTGTTAATTTCTTCATTTTTGGTACAAAAATAATGCAGAGATCGTCTGCGTACATTGTGTGTGTAAAAAATTTATTTTCATTAATTATAATGCTTAATTTATTAAATGCTATAAGGAATAATGTTACGGACAATGGCGAACCTTGTGGTATCCCATTAAATAAATTCATTTCTTTTGAAAGAACATTATTTATTTTTACTCTTATTCTTCTATTGCTAAGATAGTTCCTACTATAATTAATAATATTTGGTCTGAGTTTTCAAGCATAGAGTTGCTGCAAAATACAGTGTGCGCCAACTCTATCAAATGGTTTCTCCATGTCGATTGAGACTATTGATATGTGATTTCTTGAGGAGAGTTTGTTGCAAATGTAATTATCTATAATGAGTAGTGGGTCTATTGTGCATCTGTTTGCCTTATAGGCATATTGATTGGGGGAGAGCAGATTTTCCTGACTAAGAAACCACATTAATCTTTTTGAGATTATTTTTTCTAGGGTTTTTGATAAGCAGGATAGTTAGGATATTGGTCGGTAGCTGTTTAAAAGATGTTTGGGCTTATTGGGTTTATTTATAGGGATTATTGTGGCTATTTTCCATTGCTGGGGGATAATGCCATTGTCGAGAATAGTGTTGTATAAATCAAGTAGTAGTAGTAGGGAGTTTGTTTATTATTTGATAATTTATATTGTCGTGTCCAGGGGTGGTGCCTTTAAGACTGTCGAGACAGGCTTGAAGTTCTATGTATGTGATGGGTTTTTCGATTATTTTGGCTCGATTCTTAGGGGAATATCTTATTGGTGAGTATGCTAGGTGCTGTTGTTTGTTTTGTTGAAATAACTTAGGAAAATTTGTGTCTGTTGAGTAGTTTGACCAATGTGTGGCAAAAGCATTTGATATATTGTGTGAGTCGCAAGTATTTCCTGATTCTAATTGGATTGTGTGTATGTATGTGTTTTTCCTAACTCCTGTTATTATATCCCTGCAGTACCACAAGTCATCAATAGGCCTCTGTCATCAACAATTCATCAACGTGCCGACTGCGACGTCGACAGAATCGACGCTCTGGCGACTGAGACATGTACCCGAATTCCCTTCGGGTCCGATTCGCTTACTGAAGTTCGAAACGAAGTAGGCACCCAAAATTTGGCCAGCGATCGGCCTCTTCTCGAAGTTCGAACTGTATAGTTGTTGTTATTTTCGGAGCCGCGACATGCGACAGTCCCGCAAGTTAGAGAGAGATGGAGATAAGGGAGGGAAATAATGTTCGTGTTGTGCCTCGCTTCTCGTAACACTCTTTTCAGTTTGAAGAGATCACAAATTTATGCAAGTTCCCTGAAGAACCTCCACCCTCAGATGTGCGAACAACTTGGACGCGGCAATGAAGAAACCAAGACTTAGAATTTAAAAGGTTTTAGGATGTTTCGACGAGTCAACCTAATATATAAATATTTAATGTTATTTTTTAAGTATTAGTATGTATAAAGTAAAAAAAAAAATAAAAAAAAACTGAACCAAAAAATTTCGACCTAAAATTTCGACCTAAATGTTGTTGATGAATTGTTGATGAATTGTTGATGAATTTGTTGATGAATTGTCGATGAATTGTCGATGAATTGTTGTTGATGACAGCCTAGGACATGCCCATGTTAAATTCATCAACAAATTGTATGGCAGTTCATCGATGATTCATCAACAACATCCTTCGGGTGTTGATGAATTGTTGATGAATGGTACTGCAGGGATGTACTTTATCCCATAGTTTTTTCATTGGTGTGTTCGGGTTTATATTTTCTGTAAAAGTTACAAATGCGGACTTTTTTGCTCTCTTAGCTTCATATTTAAATTTGGCGTTAGCTCTTTTGTATTTTAGCATGTTTTCTGTGCTTAAGTATCTCCTGAGATTGTTTAGACAAATGACCTTTTCTTTTTTTAGCGCTTCTAACTCTGAGTTCCACCAATATGTGTTTCTATGCCTGCTTCTGTTAGGGTTTGCGGTTGGTATTGCTTTGTTTGCACTTGCCTTAATAAGAGTTGTGCTGCTGATTTATTCGTATTGTTTGTAATGATGATGTTTTGTGATTTTTCGTTTATATTTTTTTTAAAAAGATCCCAATTTGCAGAGTGTATTTTGTATCTGTGTGCTATTTTAGATTTATAAATTATTGGTTTAGGAAAAATTTGAATCTGAATTGGGAAGTGATCGCTTCCGTATAAATCCTCATATGTTGACCAAGAGGCGTTTAGATTGAGGGGCGGGGTGCATAGGGATATATCTACAGTTGTGAACGTATTGTGAGTGGTATAATGTGTATGGTTTCCATTGTTCAAAACTATGAAATTGCTATTTTGTATAAAGTTTGCTATTGATTTTCCTCTTTGATTGTCCGAAAATGAACCCCAAAGTGAATTCCATGCGTTTACGTCTCCAAGTATGAGAATTGGTTTGTTGAAATTGCTAATTAAGTCGTGAAAGTCTTGTTCTGTAACTTTGTCTGATGGCGATCAGTAAATGTTAATGATAATAAAGGGTGTTTCGGTTTCGATTTCGATTTTACTATGTTTTGTTTGATGGTAATTGAGATAAGCAGGGCTACTCCTCTGCTGGCTTTGGGATCTTGTAAACCTGTATCATTTTTTTCGTAAAGAGAAAAATGTTTGGGTGTGTTAAATATTCTATTTTTATTTGTCAGGTGAGTTTCTTGTAATGCTATTATGTTTGGCTTTTTATCTTTTATGAGCAAGGAGAGATTATGAAGTTTATCTTTAAATCCGTTTATGTTCCATTGTAATATGATAAATGTCATTGCATTATTTAAGAGAATAATTTTGTTATTTTGGTTTTCAGTTTACTTTCATAGTCTCTCTTACTTCCCTTGCTCTCGCTTCAAGCTCAGCAATGTCACTCGTACAATGCATTTCATCATTGTAGGTGATCGCGAAAGCTGTAATCGGGAGCCAGGGGAGTACTATCTCCGGTACTATCCGTATCAGAGAGCTTTGAGTTATTTTTGTTTTTTGCTTTATTGAGTAGTTTTTGTATGTGGGTCATTCCATAGGAAATCGAACAAAACACAGTGATTTTTTCAACGCCATTTTTAGATTTGCATGAAAATTTTTATATCGCTTGTTTAAACCAAAAAAACAAACACGTATCTTTTTTTTTCCACGAAAAAATTTTCTTTTCCAAGTAATTGTCCATTGAATGTTTGCAACGATTGACAAAATGCCTTCAGTTAATATTTAATAACTTCCGTTGTGTTTGTTATAAAATAACAATTAATATTGCGTTGGAAAGGTTAAAGAAGCACCTTTCATAATATTTAATCGATTTTTAACGATCTTGAATATTTTAATTGTTATAAACAAATTAAGTAAAAAATATTTTTTTTTTACAAAAAACACCAGGTTTAAAATTAAAGAAAAAATATTTTATTGTTCTTCGCTCAATTTTACACTACATATATATTTTTTAGGATGGTATGTTTAAGGGTTCCCTGTTAAAATGCATTTTTTCCCTGTAAAAATACATTTTTTCCGTTTGATGATAGAGGTGGCAGGCTGACTTGACAAGGCCTACTATGTATTTATTTACTTTCATTGGTTTCATTGGATTAGAATAATAAAAAATCATTAAATACTAAAGTGAATTAGTGAAATTAAATGTCAGAAAAATTCATGTCCCAAAGTCGCCTGTTCTCCGGTGTTCACTTTAGTCCTCTCTCGTTCGTGCACTTGTTTGTAAAAGCCGTCGTCGTTACAGTAATCAGTACTATTCGAATTACTTTCACAGTGATCTTCCTGGTTTATCGTGGTAAATTTTTTATTTTTCAATAACTAATTCACTTTAGTATTTAATGATTTTTTGTTGTCCTTTGTCCTTTGTCCTTTGTCTTGGTTGGGTGTTCTGTTTGAGCTGTTATTTTTTCGCTTCTTTTGCCTTTGGTTCCTAAGGTTTTTTCTATTGTTATGTTATTAATTTCGTCATCTTTTGTTGAGTGTCTTATTAGTTTTGTGTTTTTAACTGCAGTTGAAGTGGTCGGTTTTTCTGTCGCAGTAGTTTCTGCGTATGTCTTTTTGTAGTGGATTACTTGTTGTGGTTGCTGTGTAAAATATTTAGTTTTTGCTTAGTACATTGTACATTTCTCTTTGATTTTAATTTTGAGTATTTCTTTGGCTTCTTTATATTTTGGACAGTCTTTGCTGCTGGCAGCGTGGTTTTCTTTGCAGTTAACGCAGAATGTACGCGTGCATGCGGTCGGTTGGTGAACAGGGAGTCCACATGGGTCACATATGGCGTTTCCTTTGCAATGTTTGGCAGTGTGTCCAATAAGATCACAATTCCTGCACTTCATGGGGTTTGGGATGTATTCCCTAACCCGGGCTGGATACCAAGAGATGTTAATATTGGTTGGAAGGCTGTACCGGTCAAAGGTGAGCTGGACTACACCAGTTGGAGACACCTTGCCATCTGTTTTTTGTGTATATTTGTATACTTCTACCACTCCTTGTGATTTAAGCTCACGTACAATTTCCTCATCGGAAACATTGTTAAGATAAGGGGCATATACTGTACCCTTGCAAAAATTCAGTGTTTTGTGATATTGGGTTTTGACTTTGCAGATGCCGTGGAGCTCGTGAGCTGCAATGAACTTTTCTGCAATTGCTTCATTATGAACAAAAATTAACAAATTGCCATCACGCATCGGGGTGATTTTTTGAATTTTATTGCTGATCAGTTTTAGTGCTCGATCAATAGAAAAGCATGAGTATGACGAGAGAGGCTTGTCTTTATCTAGAGTTGACATAACGATGTATTTGGGGTTAGGAAGTTTTACTGTTGGGAGCTCTTGGAAAGCCTCACAGAGTGGTGTAGGTTTTTTCCTTTTGGTTTTGGGACTATCGCTAAGCAAAGCATAGCGATTTGTCCCTTAACTATTGTGCCCTGGGGGCATGGTTGGAATAATTGACTCACTTGTTTTTTTTTTTTTTGGCTTGTATTCGTTGAAGCAGAGAGTGAGTTGAAAGAGGATAGGCGCTTAGAGGATGGATAAGCTGTGAGCTGAACTGCGATTAACTGCGATAAGCACAACCGATCGATTCGAAGATTAGACGACGACTGACAGAATCAAAAGACAATATCTCTGTGACCAAATTCTTCTAAATTTTTAAAACTGATTTCTATGAACAAGGACGCTACTTTAATTATTTACCGATCGTTCAGAAAAAAACTGTTTTGAAGTTAGAGCGCCTTAAAATTATTAAAAAGAGCATTTTTAAACTTTTAAGTTCAAAACTTAAAAAAAAAAGCCTGTCATATTGATTTTTGAGGCCAGATTTTAAATAACCGCATCAAAAACTATCGCAAAAGTATATTCCGATTCTTCATCATCGACAGCCAAATCTAGCCATTCCACAGTGGTTCGGCTTGTATGGAGCCGCGGTCATAAGTACTTATAGTTGTTGTATTGTTACGAAATGTTCACCAAAATTCTAAAAAAATATTATAACCATATACACAAAAAATTGTTCATATGGAACTTCTATATTATATAGCTGTCATAGAAACGATCGGTTAGAAATAATAATTTAGTATGGAAAACTTTTTTATTTTTCCAGATATGTTGCCTAAACTCACAGATTATGACTTCGGTGTGGTTATATACTTACTTACCAAGTTTTATACTAATCTGACAACTATTGCATATAGCAGCCATAGGAACAGCCGGTTAGAACTAATCATTTAGTACTGATAACTTTTTCTTTTATGTTGAAATTGTTTACTTTTCAAACATCATATCAAAAAAATAATAAATTAAACAATACAAGATAATTATAAACCAATTTATTTCACAGCTATGGACCATTCGACATAAAACAAAAATTTATAATGTCTCCTCTAGTAAGTCGAACACAGATTCAAGTAACATAGACTTGTCCTTCTTTCCAAGTTTTCTTAGCCGACCGTAAAATAAGAGTATTCAATATGTCTGTGTTTGTTACAATGCGTGAAATCTTTCGGCTGTGATAGAGTCTACATTTTTTTCGTTCTTTATTATTTGACTCTGCAGCTTTCTCCGAAAGCTCTCCGATTGATACGAGTGCATGCTCTATCACAGAAGATCCGTGAATTAACGCCTTATGGACTGTAGCTGGCAAATAATACCATGGATACTCTTTTAGCAATTCCTTAGCAGTATCAATAGCGTATTCATTAAGTCGTGTTAGTTATAAACGATCACAAACTCATCCGCAACTTTCCGCACCTAACTTTAACGATTTAAGATTCTAAAAACTCTGACAACGATAAAAAACAATAATTCAATGGGGGAATCGGGGGGAACATAATTAAAACTTTAGGTAAACAAATTTAAGACACACAAAAAAGGTAAAAAAAATAGGTTTCCCAAAACAATTATTTCACAAAATACACACATCTAGTTTGTTTTTATTAATATCATAATTTAAAATAGATACCTTGAGCTTCAAAATTCATTTTTAATTATTTTAATATATGCACTTGAACATTTGCTTCACCGATTTGAAGTGAGCGTTTGCATCGAAATATTTTACAAGAGTTTCGATGCCCTGCAGAAATGAACACGTGTTCTTGCTTTTATCTATATTTTTACAATGTACCGTTAGGTTTCCAGCGAAAACCGGTTGGCAAACTTGAAGATTGGTCATTTTAGAATCAAACTGTGTAAATTAAGTTTAAATATTTTCAAATCAGATTTTTTGACTTTTGGCCTATGGGCGGAACCACTGTGCATTCGTCCTTTGGTCAGATTAAATGCAAACTATTTTCAAAGTTTTCAGATATTTT
Source organism: Drosophila truncata (assembly GCA_008042515.1). Classification (NCBI taxonomy): domain Eukaryota; kingdom Metazoa; phylum Arthropoda; class Insecta; order Diptera; family Drosophilidae; genus Drosophila; species Drosophila truncata. The sequence continues at coordinate 7,319 of VNJQ01003956.1, forward strand.
AATGAAAGTTTTCAGATAGCCTTGTATGTATTTTCACTTGTATAAAAGTCGGGACAGGCCGAGCCGAATTAAGCTTCCTTTCCTGGTATGAAATTAAGATCATGTCGAATTGGTTGGTGGTGCAGCTGACTAAGCTGCAGTCTACTAAAACGTTCCTTGGCGTAATTGCAAGTTGTCTGGAGGACCCAAGTCAAAGTTTTTATATTTTAAGGAAATAATTTTTTTTTATTTTTTCCCTGTAAATCAAAATAATTACAGTATTTAAAAATAACAAATTAAAAAAAATAAAATCCCATTGCATCTGCAATGACATCCACGTGGTGTTCCCTAGATATCGATTTGAATATAATCACGAACGAAATCGTGCGGCGCCTTGTAATGGTACAGGGTATTCTACTGTCGGGACACCCGACTGTATGTCCATTTTGTTATTTAGATCTTAATGAATATTTGCATTAGATTGGTAACGCCGTGGTATCCCAATGTTTGAAATGCTAGCTGTTCCCAAAAGCTGGGTAGCGTAGGTCGAAACAGGCTTCAGGCAGCAGATCAGCGTTATCTGAGTTGTTGATATTTTGCCTTTTTGTGGAGTTTCCATTATAATCTGCGATCGAGATATGCATGTCAAGATATTTTACGCAGGTATCTTGTGGAATTGCAGAGCCATTAAGTAATACTAAGACCATTTCCTGGTCTAAGTGCGAAAGTTGTTCGGACAGAATTCAGGGATTTGATTTTAATTTTCCAGCGAAGGAACCAGGCTTCAATTGAACTAAGCTCACATTGCAAGAGATGAGATGATTCATCTCTAGATGACCATGTTGTCATGTGCAGTTGCTTGTTTATTTTTTAGAAACTTTTGTCAATAAACTAATGGGACTGTAAGTTGAGCTATTCCATTGACTTTAGAAGTCGCCTCGCCTAAGAAAAGCTCTAATACTAGTAAGAGAAACTGTATGCATTTTGAAGAGTCTATCTTATTAGGGACTGGTGCTTTTTTATCGTTTAAACATTTAGCCCAATTGCAATTGTACCTGCAACACTGGTTGATCAATATAGGAAGGGCGGCCAAAAATAGTTCCAGTTGGAATGTAGAGCATAGCATAGCATAGCATAAGGAAAATGGTAAAATAAAGGCAAAAACCATACGTTAAAGCCCAAAAATACAATAATTACTTACCTTACCTCACTTTTATTAACCTCACTTACCTCTCTTACATTAACTTTAAGCACAATAAAAAAATATATATAAAAATAGGTTGAAGGTAATTGGTAGATTTTAAGAAACATTATACTTAATTAGATACAACTTAAAAAAATATGTTATTCACAAAACGAACATAACAAAAAATAAAATATGATGAACAAAAAAAAAAACAAAACAAAATGTATACACAAAAACACTAAGTTTAAAGTAATAACACAAAAGATAATGACATTAAAATTAATCAGTTTTTTAGTGCATACCTTTATGAGAATTGAAATGCCAGCTCGTCAGTGCTTATGGGTAGTCCATTGGTTATTAATTCTTTATTCAAAATAATTTGCTGGACTTAGCCTAAGTACATAATAATGGCATGCGACTGCGATGTCGTTGGCAGCGGCAGAAGACCAGCCGCATATATATATATCTTTTATATTAAGTTCGAGAGAGAGAGAGAGAGAGTCTTATGAGCATATACATATATATTGCACGCGGTCAGCATGAGAACTCTGGCTTAACGTGAAGCATAACTGGGTGATCGCGGTCAGCGTGGGAATGCTTAGAGTCTAGGCATAAGTGGGTGATCCTATTTCACGTCCACTTGAGTTTGTTTATTTATTTAGTACAACTTAATGTTGCTAAAATATATGCACATACTACACCTTAATCGTCAATATTAATTTTAATTGCGGTTCGTTTATTGATCTGTCTAGAAATAATAAAAAATAAAATAGTGGTCACTTTAAGACTTATTTTTTTATTTTTGGCCAATGAAATCAACCAGTGTGAATTAATTTGATTGTTGGTTTATGGGAGTGTAATTTATGTAGGTCGCTTTGTGAATTGTGTTTGTAAAAATTCGAATCCTTTCGGGTTAGTAAGTCTGTAGCCCCACCATGGGTGTTTGGCATTGAAGTCGCCTCCAACAATTGAATCCTACATTGAAAAAAGATTTTAAAATCGAGCTCTTTTATGTAAATCTTGGTGGTAGATGGATTTCTCCACAGTCTCCACAGACTATGTATGCAGTATGTATTTATGTGTTCATACTCCTGACTATTTGTTCATTGTACAGAACTGTCGTTTTTGTGATTCTTTAACGGTGATCCTTCTGTGCAATAAGTACTTCCTTTACTATCTGGCTCAAGCTCGATCTTGAAGAGTGGTTGCGGCTTTTGGTTTTTGTTGATGATTTTGCTTGTCTTGGAGGGCTTCTAGTATCTCAGAGGGGTTGCCGTCATTCCTCGACGTGATTCCTTTTAGTACCACCTGCAGTCCTTTACTGCTTTTAAATTGATAGGTGTAACAGTTTTTTTTCTCCAGGAATTTTAGACTATGGGCGGTGGGATTTGGCATTGATAGCTCCATGATGTAGGCGTTGAAGTGGGCAACCTCGCACTCTCTTGCTATTGACGGATAGCAAAGCCGGGTTGCTCTTTGTAAACGCCTTTTCTACTTCGATATCCAGGGTTGAAGAATACGATTAGCAACCGTTCTTTGGTATACTGAGCTTTTGGGCTCATTCTTTAAATCTTCGCTCCTTTTTGTGAGCTTGTTGGCACTAATTAATTAATTATGCATTTATCTTAATAATAACACTAGCTATAAACTTATTATTTTATTGTTTAACGTATTTGCGCACTTATTGGAATATTCTAGTATTCTGTACTTCAATATTGTTAATTGTTCCCTGGAGCTCATGCAAAATATGTCCGCTCTCCGTGGGTGTTAATTAAAATCGTTATGAGTTATAAGATCTGGAAATTATAAAAAGGAAGGCCGGTCCACCGGAAATGCCTGATGCCGCAATCATTGAGGAGGCATCACTTAACCAATTCGGTCTCAAAGTGTCGTCGAAATGTTTTGTTTGTTTATATTTATTTGTAATTATTAGAGATGGTAATTTGATGAGTAAATTTCTTAGCATTTCCGAAGCCTCTAATGTAAATTTATTTAATTGCTCGGACCATTAATAAGGATATTTGTAGCATCATTCGGCATGCAAGCATTGGGCCGAACCCTATCCTGGGCATCCTGATCTACCCTAGCACTGTCTAACAGTTGTAAAGTTGTTAGTAAAATGACGACGTCTTTTTTAAGCTACGTCTCGACCAACGAACCCCCACGAACGGAGGTCTATTTTACGGCCTGCACACCGATGACCTGGGAACTGGTGGCCAAGGCGTATGTCCTTTATATTTTTGTTTCTGTAGGCAGGAACACTGCCTCGTATTGGTGCTATCGTGACCAGGTGGTGGAATTTGTCCGTATTTTAATCACTGATCCATGCACAACATATTGTGATATATGTACATATGTATATGATAGGATTTAATTGTTCATTTGTTGATGAATTTTTTGCAAATCCTTTGGTTTTCCTGATGTTTCTGTTTGGAATCACTTTGAAGGTGAGAGCATTATTTGGTGGTTTCAATGCGCGCTGCACGACCACCTCAATTTCAAAAGTCAAAGTCCTAGGCTTTAAGGAAATCCTACGGTATGCTACGAAAGGCAGATGTCCGTAGCTGGCGACTTTCAGCAAATGTGAATGTGAGTCCAGTTTACGAATGGCTGAAAGAAGAATGATTAGGGTAGAATTTGATAGTTAAAAAATGTAGGCAGATAAGTAGAAGTAGGATTTTGGAAATTGTTTACTACCTACATATTCGTTTATTTATACCATTTTTATACCCTTGCAGAGGGTATTATAATTTTGGTCAAAAGTGTGCAACGCAGTGAAGGAGACATCTCCGACCCTATAAAGTATATATATTCTTGGTCAGGATCACCTCCTGAGTTGATATAAGCATGTCCGTCTGTCCGTCTGTCCGTCTGTCCGTCTGTCCGTCTGTCCGTCTGTCTGTCCGTCTGTCTGTTTCTACGCAAACTAGTCTCTCAGTTTTTAAACTATCGACTTGAAACTTTGCACACACCCTTCTTTCCTTTGCACGCAGTATATAAGTCGGAACGGTCGGGATCGGCCGACTATATCCTATAGCTGCCATATAACTGATTGATCGGAAATGGTATAACTTCGGTGTTTTTAGAGTTAGAGAATTCAGATTTTGTACGAATGCTATTGTTGGCAACATAATACGACATACCAAATTATGTTGGATCGGTCGACTATATCCTATAGCTGCCATAGGAACAATCAGGGAAATAATAGAAAAAATCATAACTTCGCTGTTTCTCAACATATTTTCATCAAACTTTAGATTTGGCCACTTAATATTATTCCAGAGATTTAATTTAAATTTCATGAAAATCGAACGACTATATTTTATAGCTGCCATAGGAACATCAGCGAAATAATAGAAAAAATCATAACTCGGTTGTTTCTCAACATATTTTCATCAAATTTGAGATTAGGCCATTTAAAGTTATCTTAGAATTTCGTTTTTAATTACATAGCTCAATTGTAATCTGCAAGGGTATATAAACTTCGGTAAGCCGAAGTTAGCTTCCTTTCTTGTTTTATTTATTTATTGCTTAATTATTTATTTATTTACTTATTTATTCGGAAGCAAAATAATGGCAGACGAGGAAAAGACAGGAAGCACGTATAATCTCCGGTAGAAGGATCCTTTAATCCGGGAAGAAGAAATGTGGTCGACGGAGGCGGAGGGTGCTATTGGGTATAGTTTGTTCCGCTTAGAATATCTTCAGAGGCAAAATAGTTGCCAGTGGCCAGTTGAGGAGTTTCATCGTTGATTTTGAGACGGCGGGCAGCTAATTTCAACGAGGCAGCTAATATGCCAAGGACACCACGGTTGCGACGGGCCGAGCCACACTTGAAGGAGCTAAAACAGCCGAAAACTCTAGACTTTGGCTCTATCGGGGCAACAGCTGACCAACTGTTGGGAGTACTCTGAGATCAGTTCCCTTCCAGGATACGGAGACGAACCGCCAGCAGTATTGTCAACTTTTCCTTGAAAAATATGATATTTTGGACTGGAAGATCGATTAAAAAAAACTACAAACATCAATAATCTTATCGATTTTGGTTGTTCGTGTAGCATTCTGACGGTAATCGATAGCCGCAGGCGAAACAAATATCGCCTGGTCTGCATAAAACCACTCACAACATACGCTTCATTGAGTACATTCGAATGGAATGGAATGGAATGAGTGGAATGCAAGAAATGAAACGACATTGTATGAGGTATGCGTTCTCGTTTTGCTTCATAGCTTGGGACGTTGAACGAAATGAAAGAGAACGAATGACGCGAAAAAAGAAACAACACATTTGGCAATGCGTGTTACATTCGAATGATTCGAGTTGTTGTGCAAGAGTTCGAATTTCCAGAGATCGCGGATCAAAGACAAAGAAACATGGAAGAAACCAAGACAGGAAAAGAAGCCGATGAATCTGTATGTATTTGTAGTCCGCGTAAATTTATTTAGGTTTTTGTTTAATGTTGTTGTTTTAATTTTTATATAATTATAACAATTTGTTTATTTTTTTTCGTGCGTAGATATTAACATTATTAGGAAATCGTTAATTTGAAAATAAGTTTAAGAAAAAACTATGAATTTATATTTAAATTAGTTTATTATTGTTAATTTAGAAATTCATTCATTTCATTCCATTCGTTTCTCCTTCTCTATTCTTTGTGCGGCTGAGTCGTAAGTAATCGATTTAACTCATTCAATTCAGTTTGGCATTTGCTTCAAATTCACTCAACTCATTTTGAGCTTTGTGCATTTGAATGTGATTTCTTTGCCACTCATGCAGACGTCTAATGCGCACCGAAAGTAGGTTGGCAGGGCTAAGAAGAGTGGAGAGGGGAAGCTAATGCGCCACCTACGATCCACACCCAAAAAGAGGGGAAAGTGGATGGTAGGTAAGGATAACGAGAGGAGAGCACAGAGCGAGTGCATCCATTCTCACCAAGACAGAAAGCGATTCTCGACCTCGATGGATAGAGGCGAGAAGAGGAAAAGGGAATCGTCGGGAACCGAGCCCATAAATAGGGCAAGGTGGCGGCAATTTGGGAGTAATCCGAGCCAGAACGTCGTGACCCTCGGGCGGTGAAAACTTTATGCCGATCGGTGAAAATATAACAAAACAAAAAAATGTGAGTCGAGTGTGAAAAGGAGAAGGCTCCCCATAAATAGGTCAAATTTACAGGGGGAGACCAAGACGAATACCCGATCCGGAAATCGAAGAAAACTAGGGAGCGGACGAGGAAACCAAGGCCAGTGGAGAAGGCAGAATGAAAAGAAGTGAGTCCGTTCCGAATTGAACTTAATTTGAAATTAACAGGATTGTAAACGGCTTTATTTATTTATATGTGCCAGTGCTAATTATTTAAAATGTCTGTTTGATTTGTCTGTGCATAAACATTTGTATGTATTTATCTATTTATTTCTTCGGCATTATTTAGTCGCCAAACGCATCTAAAATAAACGAAGACAATAAAAACCGAGTATAAAAGCACATGAACCAAGTATAAACAGATTAAGGCTATGTTAATAACAATTTAAAACAAGGATTTTTTAAATCTCAGCAAACCGGAAACTATTTGTAAAATGATAGTCTACCTAACATTGTAATCGCACATGAGCCGAAGCAATCAGCCTAATTTAAATTAAATCTAAAAATCTACACTAAGGAATTGGTGATCTGTCCCGGCCGATCCATGTAGGGGTATCTGTAGTCCTCTTTACGTAAACGACCCTTCTTTGTCCCTTATCTGTATTGGAGCTCCAGTTAGAATGAAATGCTGAAAAGAAAAAAGGAGGGTTAATTAATAAAAGCTATACATATTGGTATTATTATCTATTTATATAGTAAACCCGTGCATTGCAGTTATTCCATTTGATTCCCGTCGTCGTCGTCACAAATATTAGGAATGTTGTTTACGTTGGGGGGAAGGAAGATGATCGGATGAGCCGGTGACTAGGAAGAAGCCGAAGTGATAGTTTCGTTGTTGTTTACCTTTTTTTTTGCGGATTCCAGATCAGCTGGGATTATGGTGCGATCTATGGGCAGACGGGGAAGAATCCCTCCTGAGACTACTGGCTAGCCGGCCTTGCCCCATCGGAGAATGACAGGTCATAACATTCGGTCCTGATTTTTTGATAAGAAAATCCTGTTTTAATTTTTTGAATTGCTGATGTCCTTTTGCTGCACTTTTGGGCCCGCAAATCGGACAATGATATCCTTATAGGTATTCATAAAAGTATTTTTAAAAGTATTCTTCAGAATATTCTCTTGTTGCGTTGATAGTTCAGTATTCGTTAATCATGTTTTGCTGAACGCAACCAATGTAACATTCATAGACAAAAAAATCTGAAAAAATCATTTAAACAAAACAAGAAAAGAAGCTAATTTTGGCTCACCGAAGTTTATATACCCTTGCAGATTCCGATTAAACTATTAAAACTAAAATCGAAATTCTGATTTTACAATAAGTGGTCAAATCTCAAATTTGATGAAAATATGTTGAGAAGCTGCGAATGTGTGATTTTTTCTATTATTTTTTTTCAGATTGTTCCTATGGCAGCTTTAGGATATAGTCGGCCGATTTTCATAAAACTAATACCGAAATTCTTGAATATTATTTAGTGTCCAAATATCAAATTTGGTGAAAATGTGCTGATTTTTTTTTTTCTGAAAATTTTACAGATCGTTCTAATGGCAGCTGTATAATATAGTCGTCCGATCCATCCTGTTCCGACATATGTACGAGTGAGAGTATACAGAAGACTAACTGCAAAGTTTCATTCCGATAACTATAAAACTGAGGGACTAGTTTGTGGGCTTGCCCATCTAGGCTTTATAGGCTCAGAGATGTTTCCTTCTCTGCGTTGCAAACTTCTGACTGAAACTATAATATCTGCAAGGGTATAAAAAATACCAGAATTCCCGCTGCCGGTTGTTTGGAAATTTTTGATGAATTTCAATTTGGGTTGGCACCAGCGCTAGTTGGTCAAATCTGTGGTCAAGGCGTGAAGGCCGAAGAAATCCAATGACGACGAGGAGGACAAGGCGGACCCCGAATCCTGGACGTTATTCGAAGCCGAGTCCTGGGAGTTGGAGGTGATCAAGATGAAGTTCCTCACCAACGATAACTTAGTAACAACTAGTTTGGAAAATGACTCCACATCTCCAGACGTCTCCGGACGACGGTGCTGAAAGAATAGATTTGGCCAGAATGCTAAACAACAAAAGGTTCAAGGATACCTACACTTTGCCTAGTAACGATGGAATCCTGTTGTGAGGCTTAATTCATCTGCTAAGTTAATGTAAATAATTCTTAGACAAGAAAGGAAGCTAACTTCGACTTACCGAAGTTTATATACTTTTGCAGAATGCCATTGAACTATGTAATTTAAAAACGAAATTCTAAGATAACAATAAATGGCCGAATCTCAAATTTGATGAAATTATGTTAAGAAACAACCGAGTTATGATTTTATACCCTGTTCCAAAGGTACAAAGGAATTATAATTTTGGGCGAGTGCGATATTCTGTAACAGGCAGAAGAAGTCGTGGCAGACCCCCAAAAGTTACCTAAATATTGGTCAGGACCACTATAAAAGTCGATGTAGCCATGTCCGTCTGTCCGTCCGTCCGTCCGTCCGTCTGTCTGTATGAACGCCTAGATCTCGCAGACTATAAGAGCTAGTGGCACAAAGCTTGGGAACTAGAGGAGCTACTTGAAAAAACCGTACATCTCCTAAATTTATAAAGTTATGTAATCCATATTCAAAACGTTTGTGTATTTTATCAATGACACAGATTGTCTAAATTTCATTGCGATCGTGCCATAAATAGCAGAGATATAGGCCTTTTACTTTATACATATGTATACAAGAGGCAGCCCAGGCAGAGGTCTCCGTCAGTATCAGTAGCGACGGTGAGAATCCGGTTGCCTCATGCGGAACAGATCGATAGGCCCACAGAGCTAGCGGCAAAAGTTGATCTGAGGCAACGAATTACTACCACATTGCTGTAGTGGGCAGGGGGCCCAGGATGTCGATCGCAAGTCATTCAAAGGGCGCGCCTAGGACTTTGGGCTGCAAGGGGCCTACTGTACGGTGAATAGGGTCTCTTCTAGGTTTGCATATGGTACAGCGGGCGCACCAAATGGTTACATCGGTGGATTGTTCAATCCAAAAGTACCGTTTCTGCAGCTTGGCGGCTGTCTTCTTGATCCATTAGTGGCCTCCGATTGTCGAATTACGGGCGCTGCGGATAGCTTTTTCCTGAAGATTTATAGGCACCACCAAGGACGCATCCGCCATTTTGGTTTTAATCATCAGCACGCCCTTGTCCATGAAAAGGCTCTCAATCAAATGCCAATACGCTTTTGTTTCGGAGCTTTCTTTCCACATTTTGGATTTAGTCAGTCGCTCTCCTCTCGCCACCCACTGTAAGATCAGCGCAAGAGTGGGTTTGTAGGAATATGATCCCGGGGTCGTCGTATTGTTTCGCCTTGGTGTTGGATATCCAGCGGGCCAGTTGTCCTTCAGGATCTCGAAAGTGGAGCAGTCATCGGAGGCACGAGTGGTCCGTGTGTAGAAGAAATTTTCGGCCATATATAGTAGGTAGTGGTGGTAATGCTTCGTGGCCTTCACAACTGCTAGCAGGTCTCGCCTAGTTACACAGTAGTTGCGCTCCGCCGCACTGAATGACTTGCTGTAATACTCCAGTACGCGCTCCTGGCCGTCATGTCCTTGACTGAGCACGGCACCCGCACCACGGTTTGACGCGTCGGCATCGACAATAAATAACTGGGCAAAGGCAAAGAGGCGCTTAGCTTCTGTGAGCTCGTGCAAAGGTCGTGCGATTGTGGCAAAGTCTGGAATGAACTTACGGTAGTACGAACATAGTCCCACAAAAGAGCGCACTTCCTTTTTATTTCGATCACCTTTCGAACCTTCTCCGGACATGCCGTTAAGCCTTTTCGGCTGACAATATGCCCCAGGTAGTTAACCTCAGTTCGAAAGAAATGGCAATGCGGGGACTCAGCTTTAGGCACCGTGCATAGTGGTTAAGATGTCATCCATCCTCGGTAGGCGTCGATAATCCACACAAAACCGGGACCTGTCCTTTTTCTTGACTAGGACAATCGGGGAGGCCCACGGGCTGGTGGATGGGCGAAATATGCCTCTAGCTGCATGTCGGCGACGAGTTGCTCCATCTCGCTCTTCTTGGCCAGCGCTAGGCGACGCACAGGCTGTTTAATAGGCCGAAATGGTCCCGTGTCGATGAAGTGCCTGGTTAGGCTTAGGCGCCAAGAATCATCGTCGCTTCGAGCGAAAACTCGATGAAACGATCCACCAGTGCTTTCCACTTGCCGTGAAGGTGGGCCGGCAAATCTGGTGGCACCTCTGCGTCGGGAACCGTTACGTCCTCGTCTATGTCCTGATCCGGCGGAGCTTCAAACAGTTCCACTTCTCCACTTGTCCCAGTATCGTTTGCGCGGGTAACGTGTATTCCCGGGCGCTGAGATTCACTAGGTGCAGGGTGCTAGTGTCGCTTGAGGTGTCCTCCAAGGCGCTGCCTAGTAGAACTGTGGGTGGCAGTTGGGAACGCGTTCCTCGCTCCAGCATCGCCAGGGGCAGCGGCTCTTCCGACGTGCATCAAACTTTTAAGTTGTTGTCGCTAATTGGCGGGATACTTGCGGGTCCAGTCAAATAAAGCAAGTTTCGCGGCCGTCTGTCTGGGGCATGTAGCTTCAAATATCCCCACGGGAACCGGAGCTGAAGATTCTTCAAATCCACAGTAGCTTCATAACGTAGCAAAAAGTCCATGCCCAGCAAGCTGGGAGTGCTACCCTCCACCAGCAAGAATTCGTGCGTAACCGGCCTTCCAACAATTTTAAGTCTCGCGTTGACTCGAGCGGTGGCCACGAATTGTTCGGCTGATGGACCCTGAAGTGTCACTCGGCACTGAGCAGCTGGCAGTCCTTGTTTTAGATCCCTATCATTCATTAGGGAGACGGTAGCGCCGGTGTCGATTATCAGACGCAAAGTAGGCAGTGTAAATGAGGGCCGCCCACGGCACTACACGTATACCTAGCTTGGGCGGGCGGAGACTGAATCCCTCGATGTTCAGCTCGAGCGTTTCTAGTTCTGCAATGTTTCCTCGCAGTTAATTGGAGTTGTGGCGTATCTCCGGATGGGTGTTCGGCAAACAATCGGCTCAGGACGGAGTTCACGATGTGCAGGTCCGCCTCCTCTCCATCTGCAGGCGGCGGCTGTACTGTCCCGTGGGACTTGCTGGACGATGGCATCTGGAACAGCGGTGAAGAGGGGCCCCCGCAGGCTTGTATACAACTTCCGGCACTTCATCCTTTCTGACCAGTGGCACTCCTCGGCCATGTCATCTAGGAGGCGCGGCCAGGGACGGGTGCCGTTAAAGGTGGACGGCAGCTCCGAGTCCGACACCTCTAGAATACCCCAATGTGAGGTTAGGTCGCCTGCTGCGTCACGCCCTCGCGACTGCGCGCCGGCTGGTCTCCGTGGTTCCCAGCGCGGTCGATGAGCATCGTCCTCTCGAAGCTTGCCCATATTTGCTCGAACTTCTGCTCCAGCTTCAGGTTGAGCGACTGAGCGACTCAGGCGAGGCTTGACGGCGGTAGCGAGCAGCATTCATAGGCATTTTTTGAAGGTCAGGGTTTTCGAAAACCCTAGCAACTCCACACCTGGCACTAATGTAACGAATTTCGCCCACGAATAGGGGCGCGGGTCAGGATCGCTACTGAAAGCCAAGCGGAACTTTTTATTTAGATGATGTGGCTGCCAAGAACTCGGCCGTGCCAATTTTTCTTTTCTCGCCAATAGGCGTGTTGTTGTCGGAAACGATCGTCAAGAAGAATAAGTAATAACAAAGAGACCATTCATCCCGGCCGTCAAATCCTCGAAATTGCGCAGCTTAGCTCCTTTTGAAATCCGAGTTGTCACACTAACTATCGCTCAGCTGCCCGCGTTGCCCACTGACTTGAGGGTCGAAAGTCCTTTGGATTTGGCGGATTTCGTTACAATATTTAATACGAAATTCTAAATAATAATAAATGGCCATATATTAAAGTTGGTGTTTATATGTTGAAAACTAATAAAGTTATAATTTTTTCCCTAATTTTTTTCGATTGTTCCTATGGCAGCTATATGATATTGTCGCCCTATCCGGCCAGTTCCGACTTATGTAGGTACTAGTTTGCATATAATCGGACAGACAGACAGACGGACGAACAGACGGACATGGCTAGATCGACTCGGTTGTTCAATGCTGAACAAAGGGGCAACATCGCCAGGGGGGCATCTCTATAAGAAAATGTACCTGTCGCCATATTGCTTGTACGGTTTTTTGGGGAGTCTAAAATAAAAGGGAGACGGATCTCCCCGCAATCATCCTCATCAAAAATCACTACGTATTTTTTTTATTCTTTGGGAAATTTTGGGACCGCGACTGCCAGGCCCCAGACAGCATCATTTTGGTCCTTCGAGTCGGATATTCCAGCGCTTTTGCCAAGATAAGTACGATGCCGAAATTCCCACCATGTATGTATGTACATACAGGCATATATATGTAGATATATTGCTGCATTCAATTTATTTAAAACAACACTACCAACTTGTGGCTGCAGTATATGTACGTATGCATGTGTTTACAAAGCTATATGCCCCTCTCCTATACATGTTCTAACTCAGCCAGTATCCAAGTATCCAGCCATACATCCACACCGATTTCCTTAGTGAACATATGTACGTACATACACAATTTTGCATACACACATATGTACCCTACCTTTGGGTCACAAATCGGCGGCATTTAAAAGAAATAAAACACATCCCATCCACAACATATATATGTGCATATTTTCCAGCCAGGTGTTTCACTTCACAATAACAAAACAATGGCCGATCATACGTGCATATACATACATATATGCACATATCCATACAAATTGCTGGACCGGCAATTAAGAATCGGCATCTAACAGTGCCGCCGCATCCGAACACAAAGTGAAACAAACAAAATTAAAAAAAAAATCAGCATTTTAATATTTTTCCTGTTTGTTTATTCTGCGTAGCAACACCATTACCATACGCGACTCAGTCTGTTAACGAGCCGTTCACACTTGGGTATCTTATATATTTTTTTTGTTTTGGGTTTCAATTGCGTACTAATTTTTTGTCTGCGCTATCCAGCGTCATCGTATTAATTTGGAATCAAAAGCATTTTTTTTTATTACGTTGTTCTACGCGTTTTCTAGCGCCCCCATATCTTACAAATCGAGTACATCCGTGACAACGCGTCATCCAGCTTCCCCGTATAATATAAAAACCGATTACCATAAATTTTGAACGCTTTATCCAGCGTCCCCGTATTGTTTTTTTTTCGATTAATTTGGTCTACGCGTTATCCAGCGTCCCCATACTTTTCAGCATCGGTAACAGCTTTTTCTACTATTATTTGTTTATTTACGCTTATCCAGCGTCCCTGCACTTAGTCCAACTCGATTAACATAATTTTTCGATTAACTCTGTTTTTTTGCGCTTATCCAGCGGCCCCAACAAGAGTTTAACATGCCAATCGGCGACGGTGAGGAACCAAAATCCCTTCTCACCGTTTTTAAAGCGGGGGCGTCTCACAGAGTCAGAGCAACGAGTGAGTCCTCTGTGCCTTCCGAAAGCGCAAATCCAGTTCCACCATCTGCACCATCCACAAAAGCCGAAAAATCAGTTGTCTCTCTCCACGTCACTAGAGCAACTGGAAGAATGGCCCAAGTTGAGGGAGACAAGGCCTTAATGAAATTCATGACCATAACCGATAGGATGGGTCAGTTTGAAGCCAGAGTCAACACCCCGGCCGACAAAATTCCGTCCATCCACACGAGTAGGGTTCGACTCAAGCAGATCAGGGCCCTCTGGGACAAGGTGGCAAAGGAATACGAGACGTGCTCCGATGTTCTGTCCAGTTTAAACTGCAAAGACACAATAACAGTCATGCAATCCAAGTATGACTACTGTTATACCGTTTAAGAGCGGTGCGCAGCCAGCCTCAATGAGATCATTGAAGAGTCACGCGAGCAACAGTCTGTTCAGCCCTCCAATCGGACGGCGTCTCTGGGCGGATGTCGCTTACCTCCAGTCGAGTACGAAGTTTTCAATGACGACTATGTTCAATGGCCCACATTTCGGGATTTTTTTTCAGCCATCTATATATGCAATCCTCGGCTTTCAGAAGTCGAAAAAATGTTCCATCTCAATGCAAAAACTAGCGGCGAGGCCAAATCCATTGTTGCCTTAACCAATGATAGGTTTGAATCAGCGTGGAGAAACTTGCAGAATCGGTTCGTGAATAAGAGGCTGCTGGTCAACGGCCAATCGAAGATTTTGTTCAATTTACCTTTTGTTGCTCAGGAATGCTGCCAATCATTGAAGGATTTAGAGAGCACTATCCAAGGGTGTTTAACGGCTGTGCACAAGCGAATCATCCAATCCGAGTATGTCCTCTTTTGTTACGAATGTCAGTCGCAGATCGGAAGAAGCATGTAAAACAGCAGACGTTGTGCTTAAACTGTTTCGCAAGAACGCATCTGCTCAGGGACTGCAACAGCCCGCATAATTGCTATACCTGCAGTGGACGTCACAAGACACTCCTGCATCGCAGCGGCACTCCGCCAGTCCAGTCAGTGTTTATCTCTGACCAACAGTCCCACTCATCCACAACAGTCCAGCAACATATACAGTCCATCGACGGGTCAATCGAATGTGCAAACGTTTCTTGCCATTAACACGCAAGGGTTCCTCCTGAGTACGGCGTTAATAGAAGTTTGCCATTTGAGCATCAAATACTCAGCACCGGCACTCATCGACTCAGGTTCCGAGGCAACCTTAATCTCAGAACGGTTGTTCAACCTGATTAAGTTGCCTTATGAGGCCATCCAAGCTCAAGTTTCAGGGAGCAACCTTTCCGTTGCAGCTCAGCCCCGTAAGCGGTGTCAACTCAACATAGGTTCTCCCGTCAGGCCCCATATCCAAATTGAAACCTGTGCATATGTGTTACCCCAGCTAGCTGGGAATCTCCCATCCTACACTTTACCAGAGGACTCATTAAAGGATCTTCAACCGTTGCCACTTGCAGATCCAAATTTCTTCAGGAGCTCGCAGATTGACGTGCTTATTGGTGCCGATATCCTGCCATCGATCGTTCTCAGCGGCTCCCATTCCAATATTAGTGGAACACTCCTGGGTCAAGAGACTATATTCGGGTGGATTCTTTGCGGTCCAATTGCAACGAGTCCCACAAGCCGAATCTGCTCCTTTTCAGCCCGATTAGCAGTCACCGAGTCCAAGCTAGACAGCATCCTCACAAAATTTTGGGAGGTGGAGGATGTTCCAGTGATACTGGTAAAGGAATCCACCTCGGTTTGCGAGGAGAACTTTATCCGATCTACCAAAAGAAACGAGGATGGAAGGTATGTTGTTTCGTTGCCCTTTAAAGATCCGCACAACATTAAGCTGGGACATTCTAGACCCATCGCATTGGCTGAGTTCCTCCGAAACGAAATTCGATTAAGTAAAGATCTTCCATTGAAGGAGCAGTACGACTCAGTCATTCAAGAGTATTTAGATTCAGGTCATATGCACCATGTCTCTCCTAACGACTCCAGCAGTTTTTATCTGCCTCATCACGCGGTCTTCAAACCAGATATTCCAATGATATCCTTCATGCGGGACCGCATGATCGGACCGCAGTCCGATCTGACTATTCAGATTCTAAAATGGCGTTATTTAAGTATGTTTTTAATGCGGACATCACTAAGATGGACCGGCAAATTCGGGTCAATCCTGATCACACGCGCTTTCAGAGAATCTTATTCCGCAACAAAAACAGTGGGCTCTGTGACTATGAACTCGACACAGTCACCTTTGGCGTAAACTGTGCACCCTTCCTGGCCATCAGAGTGCTACAGCAGTTGGCTCAGGACATCCGAGGCAAATACCCTTTGGCCAGCGACATCATCACGAACTTTATGTACGTCGACGATGTGCTCGCAGGGGCTTACACTCAGCAGTCGCAGTTGTAGCCATTAAAGAGCTTCGGCTGGCTCTCGAGAGTGCCGGTTTTCCACTGCGCAAGTGGACCTCTAACGAAAGGAGACTCCTACAAGCAAGGGAACATTTGGTCAGTGCAGACTTCTTTGAGCTGGAAGATGGCAGCACCGCGAAAACTCTTGGGATCCGTTGGCAAGCTACATCCGATAGTTTCTTTTTTGTTCCGATGGTGATTCCCCTGCAAACAGCCTACACCAAACGAGAGGTCTTATCTCATATAGCCAAACTTTTCGACCTGGCAGGATGGTTATCGCCTTTCGTAATCCGAGCCAAGATTTTCATGCAGGAAATTTGGCTACGGGAGCTGAGCTGAGCACTCCCCACCGACCTCGTGACCAAGTGGCAAGAGTTTTTGAAAGGGAATCCGACCCTGAGGGAAATTCGTATTTCGAAATGGGTGCGTTTCCATCCTGCTGTCAAAGTGCAGTACCATGCGTTTTGCGATGCGTCACAGGACGCGTATGGGGCTGCCATTTTCGTACGAGTCGAAATGACTGACGGCTGTTGTGCCCATTTGCTGGCATCCAAAACCACAGTCGCTCCTGTCAGGTCCATCTCCATACCCCGCCTGGAGTTGTGAGGAGCAGTGCTGCTCACTGAACTATTCAGTAATTTCCGAATTGGACCGACTCGACCATAGCTCTTGCATGGCTAGGTAAGCCAGCATGAACCTGGACGACATTCGTGGCCAACAAGGTCGCAAAGATCGAACAACGCACCAACGAAAGCAAATGGGGACATGTGGGAGGTGTGTGTGATGTCGCCGAGTATGGTAGCACCGAGGTGGTGCTCCCGCGAATAGTGCATGCCGCACGGGTTGCGGCAAGGCCCCGAGCGTGTCGTGGTACAGGTCAGCAGAGGGAAGCTTCCGGGTGTACTCACCTTCAACAGCAAGCCCTGGATGTCCAAGGAGTAGCCGCCGATTGTTTCCCCAGGGAACCGGGCCAGCGGTGAGAGCATTTCCCTTCTACTTTCCTCAGCGGTGTTGTTGCGCCTCGATGAGAAATTTTCTCTCCCGGCCAAATGTGGCTCCCCCGCAGCATCTGTCAGTCACGCCAGCTGACCGCACGATTAGCTGCGACCCAGTGCTGTTCAAGGCCCGGTGTCCCACCGATCTGGCAGCCCCTTGCCGCCAGCAGGTGGCGCGATTCCGAGTTGACCGGCTGGTAACGCTGGCGCGCCAAACTTCCGCAGTGAACGGAAAGCAGAGTGCTACGTCATGGACTTGCGATCTCCAAGTGCTGGAGATAGCATACAGTTTTGGACTGCTGCTCCTGATTACGAAAGAAGTGGATGAATTGGGTGGAAACCCGATACCAAGGCTAGTACAAGAGTACACCGTAAAAAATGGGGCTCTGGTGACCGAGCAGGAGCGGTATAACTCCCTCCTGTGTAGTCGCGGGGAAACCCCTGACCAACGAGGGACCCCAAAAGTGTACACGCCGCCCCACCCCAATCCTCCTCGTAGCGGCTGTCCCAAACTGGGCGGCTACGTAATCTGCGTCTGTGCCATAGTGGCCGGCAGAAGAACAATAGCCTAGCAGCGGGCTCCAGCTGCACCCAAATTAAACCCAGGTAGCGTCTGACCCACATTGGGAGGCTTCCTGGTCTGCGTCTGAGCCAAAGTGTCCGGCAGTTGTCTTACCTGGCAAAAGGTATAAAATGCAGCCCCTGCATTGGGCCAAAATGCAACCAAAAAAGGAATGTCTTCGCAAAACGAAACTACTCCAGGTGGCATCCATACATGTGGAAATCCACCCGCGGGAGATCCCGTGGCTAGGGCATGGAGTCTGGAGGCCCTAAAAAACATTCCAAAACGTACTGACGTGGCGGTGGCTGACTTGGCAGCTACAGAAGCTATTACGCCAAGCCTAGAAAACGAAAACAACGACGGTCCGCTGGCTTTCAGGAGGAGCAGTAGGACCATGAGATCCCCGATCCGCCCAGCGAACAAAGCGCCGGAGCAAAGTGGGCACGGCAACCCTGATTCCCAGACCCCGAAAAAGATGAGGGATGCGGCCAGCCCGGAGGGCTCCCAGAGAAAAACTCCGCCAAAGAAGTACAAGCCTCGCAGTGTCTCGGCAACATCGCAGAGATGTGCAGGATTCTGGACGATGTCCTTGCGGAAATCAACGAGAAGCAGGTCCGCCACATCACCCTAGCTATGAAGACGAAAACCTAGACGTTCGCTAGACCTCCAAGTGGACATTGGAGAGTGGCTGAACTCCACCCGGGAAGCCGAGGGATCGGAAGGCCCAGAAAGGAGAGCGGTGTGCACAAAGTGTGCAGCCAGCGGCGACAATGCAGCAGTGAGCACCCAGAGTCGGCAGGACAAGGAGCAGCAGACTCCGAAGGTCTGGAGCAAAGACTGCGCAACCCAGACTGAGCCTGCGAACTACAGGCCCAGTCCTGATAAAGCGCCATCCAGGAGCGCGGGCTCAACGAGCGGAAAGCGGCAGGATCGCACCCCCGCGCCCGCTACAACCAGAAGGGCAAAGAAACCCCCAGCCACTCCTGGGGACAACCCAACCCCCCCTCAATACAGGGCGCCGAAACCGCCGCCACAAACGGCGGCATCGAGTGGGAGACAGGAGCAAAAAGCCTGGAGCACAGTGACCCGAAAAAGAAAGAAAAAGAGAAAGAACGTCCCGACACGAACCCGCCCGGACGCAGTGATTTTTACAGCGAAGGGGAAGTCGTACAGCAAGATACTGGCCCTGGTCACCAGACGAAAGGACAATCAGCTCTCGGCCTTGGAAAGCTGCGTTAAAAAGGTTCGCCGCACCGCAAACGGCAACATGCTGCTGGAGGTGGCCAAGACAAGCTCCGAGAGCGCACAGTCCATGCGGACGCGCATTGCGCAGGTGTTGGGCGACGCAGCGGAGGTCAGGGCTATGTCCGAGGACTCCAAGGTGTCTGGAGATCCGTGAGCAGGATGCGCTAACCAGGGAGCCAGAACTGGTGGCAGCGATCGCGGAGCAGTTCAGCCTCGACAGTAGCAAAGTTAAGGTGCGCGGCATCCGCCCCGGCTACGCTGAATCCCAGACGGCAGTGATTAGCCTGCCATGCAGCCTGGCCAAGAGGGTGCTCAAGAGAGGCGTGCTACGTATTTGCTGGACCGTCTTGCGCGATAAGAGAACGGAGCGGGTCGCCAAGGTGCTATAGATGCCTGGAGCCAGGGCACTTAGCAAGCTCATGCAAAAGCGCAGTCGACAGGAGCGGGTGCTGCATAAGATGTGGTGAACGGGGGCACAAGGCCTTCAAATGCCCCAACGCAGCGAAGTGCTACATCTGTGCTTCGGCTGGCAAGAAGGCGACGAACCACCAGGCTGGCAGTAAGAGCTGCCCGGCCAGGTGCAGCAGCAGTGGGGCCGAACAGCACAAAGCTGTATGCAATTGATTCAACGCGATTTCAACGCTTGGGCTCAAGGCTGGGGCACACCGACAACCAATGCCAGAGGTCGCATCATCGTGGAGTCCTTTGCTTCAATGGACAGCGTTCTGCTCAACGAGGGCACGTAGCAGACCTTCAACAGAGCGGGAGCGGGGTCAATCATCGACGTACGCGAGCAGCGCACTAGCTCGGCTAGCCACGTGGACGATTGGCGACTTCTACACTGCCAGCGACCACGAAGCTATACAGATCGTACTCGCAGGGAGGACGCAGGGGAGAACGGTGCTGCCTAGCTCGCAACAGGCGTACCTGCAGGACACTCTCCGACCACAAGCTTTCGCGAGTGCCCTAGAGGGACTATCCGTAGAGAGCGCAGATGGTGCCAACGAGGCTGCGGACAAGCTGGCAAGCGACGTGGAGCAAGCGTGCAGTGCCAGGATGCTGAAGCGGAAGATTTTTCGCAAACACCATCCTCCCGTTTTCTGGTGGAACGAGAACATTGCGATGCTTCGCTCCGCTTGTCTACGAGCAAGAAGGCAGGTCCAGAGATCACGCAATTCTCAGAACCTATAGGCCTGCAGCGATAAGTTCAAGGCAGCGAGAAAAACCCTGAAAAAGACGATACGGACGAGGAAAAGGGAATGCTTCCTAAAGCTATGCGACGAGGTAGAGCTAGACCCGTGGGGTGGCGCCTACTAGAAAGTGGTGAAGCGAGTGAGCGCCGGAAACAACACGCCATCACACCCGGAGGTCCTTGAGGGCATTGTCCGAGTTCTCTTCCCAGAAGGGCAACCGCTCACCCCCCTGTTGAGCATCGACTTCGGGGAGTTTTGACCGGTCCTGGAGCAAGAAGTAATTGGGATTGCGAGGATGCTGCAAAACAAAAAAGCGCCAGGACCCGATGCGATACCCAACAGGGCAACCAAACTGCTGCTCTCCTTGCACCCGAAGGCGATTGTTGACCTGTTCAACAAATGCCTGCTGGAAGGTACCTTTCCCAGAAGGTGGAAACGCCAGAAGCTGTTGCTCCTCCCAAAGCCGGGCGGGAGAACCCAGCGGGAGAACCCTCGTCATACCGTCCCATCTGTCTGTTGGACAAGATCGGGAAGGTATTTGAGAAAAAGATTGTCACCAGGCTGGAGGCAGCCATCGAGCACGCAGGCGGACTTGCGCCGAACCAGTTTGGTTTCAGGAAGCATAGATCGACCCTTGATGCTATTGAAGGCGTTACTAGCCTGGCCGCAAGTGCCATCGCAGGCACGAGATGAAGAAATGTCGCCAAGAAGTATTGCCTAGTGGTAACCCTCGACGTCCGGAATGCCTTCAATTCGGCCGACTGGAGAAGAACGCTGGAGGCACTGGAGGCTTACAACATCCCTGAATACCTTCGGAGAATCGTCCGCAATTACTTCAGCGAGCGGATCCTCATCCTGGAAACCTCCAGGGGACCCAGAACGCGGTCTCAGCCGGAGTTCCGCAGGGTTCCGTCCTGGGCCCACTGCTCTGGAACGCGATGTACAATGGCGTTCTGAAACTGCCACTACCATCGAACACCACCATCGTAGGCTTTGCCGATGATCTAGCGCTGGTTGTTGTCGCAAAGGAGCTGGCCGCAGCAGAGGCCGCGGCAAACAACGCAATCCAAGCGGTCGAATCGTGGCTCGCCGTCGCCGGTCTAGAGCTAGCCTCGCAAAAGACCGAAGCAGTTCTCATCTCGAGCTGAAAGCGAGTCGAGAGCGCGGTAATCTGGGTTGGCGGGCTACCCATCACCTCGCAGCGCGCAATCTAGTACCTGGGCGTCATCCTGGACACCCGCCTCTTTTTCAGAGAGCACCTGGCGTACGTGCAGAAGAAGGCCAGCCAAACAGCCTGAGCGCTAGAGAGGATCCTGCTAAACACTCGAGCCCCTAAGCAGTGGAAGCGGAAGCTGCTCACAAGCGTAGTCACGTCCCAGCTCCCCTACGCAGCCCCTATATGAGCGGAGGCGTCCAATGTGAGAAGCTACATGCGCGGAGTAGAGTAGTGTGCGCTGAGGGTAGCTAGCGCCTTCAGGACAGTGTCTGATGATGCGGCCTTGGTCATCGCGGGCCTGGTGCCGCTAGGCGATCTAGCGCAGGAGGCCAAAGAAACCCGCCTCACTCGCGGGTCGGACGGCGGAGCAACGAGGCCTGAGGCTAGACGCGAAGCCAGGCGCAGGAGCATAGCAAGGTGGCAAGAAAAGTGGGACAGCTCGGCCAAAGGCCGTTGAACCCACCGTTTAATCCCGGACATTAGCAGCTGGGTAAGCCGAAAGCATGGTCAGGTAGATTTCTACTTGGGATTCAATTGGGATGCAATAGCCAAATTCGTGGCCGGCACCCTGCGGGCCATGGAGACGACGAGAAGGACGCATGCGGAGTAGGAGAGTAGGAGACCTACCGCTCGCCCGACGCAATGCTTGGCGGCAGTACCGCGCAACCAGGGTCCCTTATTCCTTTCTTCTTCTCCTTTTATTGTTTATTGCTATTATTGCTGTTTTATACAAAATAAATGAATACAAAAAAAACAGCGGCGGCCACAGAGCAGCGGCCCATAACAGCGGCCACATAACAGCGGCAGAGCCAGCCTGAGCCTACAGCGGCAGAGCCCACAGCGGCAGAGCCCGCAGCAGCAGAGCCCCCAGCGGCAAAGCCCGCAGCGACAGAGCCCGCAGCGGCAGAGCCCGCAGCGGCAGAGCCCGCAGCGGCAGAGCCCGCAGCGGCAGAGCCCGCAGCGGAAGAGCCCGCAGCGGAAGAGCCCGCAGCGGCAGAGCCCGCAGCGGCAGAGCCCGCAACGGCAGAGCCCGCAGCGGCAGAAACCGCAGCGGCAGAGCCAGCCTGAGCCCACAGCGGCAGAGACAATCAACACGACGACCCAGGATGGAAAGCTACTCGGAAACGACAACGATGCGGCGCTCGGCGCCCCATTTCCCTCGCAGGGAAAACACCAGCGTGGGGTGAGTGGGGGTTAAGAAAGGAAGAACATGAGTGTTAACTCAACAGCTAGTGGGCAAGTGTCAATCAGCAATTAATATTACGAAATAAAAATTAAAATCGTAAATCAAGCCTTTTCCTGATAGAGTCCTCACCATGACCCAACTCTCTCCTTCCTGAATCCACATCTTTTATTACTTTTATTATAAAAATTGAAAATAAAAATTGAATGCCAATAACTAAAAGATAAAGATAGACGCAAATAACACAGGCCAACAAATATGGACCAAAAATAAAACCTCCAGATTGTGAAAGATCTGTATATTCCTAGTTCGAAACCCAAAAGTTTCCACCACGTACCAATTTTGAGGAAATCGTGTTCAAAGTACCAAAAAGGACCTTTTTTTACACTTTTAAAACGCTAATAAAACAGAAACAGCGCGTAAACCAAAATTAAAATTGAGCTTGAATGAAAGCCTAATCTTTCCCCTTTAAAATTTAAGATGAATCCTGAATGTGGGACCTCAGGTAAAGCACCTATATATATATATTTTCTGAACTGCTTTTTGACCCACTATGTTGTAGACCTGGAATTTAGAAAAAATAGTAGGTGACTCGGTTGAAACAGTTCTAATAGTCTCGGCTATACGTTGAAAAACTCAGTATGCATTCAGCCAACAGAGAGCATATAGAAGACTACCTGCAAAGCTTTATTCGGTTAGCTTCAAAACTGAATGAGGCGGACATGGCTTGTTCAACTCGGCTGTTGATGCTGATCAAGAATATACAAACTTTATAGGGTCGGAGAGGTCTTGCAAACTGCCCTGCAAGGGTATAAAAATGGTCTTGCCAGACTCGGCTAGTCCCATAATAATACCAAATGCTACAAAATCTGCATTATTTCTCTCAATGTTTTTTCAAGTTAATCAAAAATAAGTTTACTTTCGGCATATTTAAGAAAAAAATTTGTTCGCATTGCTTTTCTTGCCAACACAGAAAAATTAGTAATTTGTAAATATATTTATTTCCTATGAATATCACAAGTTGCTACACATATTTTAAAAAACGGACCACAAAATGGTATTAAAAGCAGACCATTAATAAAGGAAATGTTTATAATAGATAAGAATACCTAAAAAAAATGTATGGGTAACATTAAACAAAGTTTATGGATATTAACAACTGCACATGTATATTGTTCATGCCAGGAGGCCCTCTGCGTCGCCCGCACCGCTGCCCTCAGCGCCGCCTCTGCCCACCGAGCATCAAAAAGCTTGGCCGCTCTTGCGCTCCCGGATTTCGGCCCTCCGCGCACCAACTTCCAAGCGAACATACGTTCTCTAGCTCTCAGCTCCTCGGTATTCCCGATCCGCGCTCGGTTTCCGCCCCACAAGCCCGCTCCCGCACTGTTATGCTTAGTTTATCAGTCGGAAGCGCGGCCCTTATGTTAAGTTAATATTAGTTACATGTAGCGAAATAAAGCTGACGTGAATGCGCCTTTGAATTTACTATCGACGCCCCCGATTTCTCTTCTATCGATTCCGTTCGCGCGGTGTGTTTTTTCTTGTGCTAACAGCGGCCGACTTTCAACTGCATCATTCCCATTTCTGGACATCTTTTGCGGCACAAGCGCCCCCCTACAACACTTGGTCAATCAGAGCCGAATATTTCTTTGGATTTCCACCAGCAGTTCCCGGCATTGTACAGCCAAAAGATAAGTATTACATTTTTTCCGTCTCCGTCTCTCTGCCGGTCTTCAGCAGTGGTCCGAACATTAAGTTTCGTTCACACTGCTGCAAGATTTTTTTCCTTTCCGGGTCAACTACAAGTCCGAGTTTTCCGACACAACAGCAGTTTGAGAATTTCTACTCTTCGTCGCCTTCAAATTCTGCAAAATTTTCCATCCTTCCCCGTTTTGTGTTCGTCGCCATATTCCTCGCCGTTTTCGGCCTCCCCGTTACTCATAAGCTTGCCAACGGTCGAGGCATATGTGCATCCATATACATACATACACAAATACAATCGTGACAATTTGTGACCATATATATTTTTTGGGTGCAATTTATCCGCAAGTGAATAGTAAAATTGTGTTTTTCTGTTCCTCCAAGTTATATACAGTGCACTTTTCGACGCTCCACGGTACCAACACAGCCCCGTAAATATCAGTCTACGCTGAGGCCATACATGCCCTTGCCTATACTTACATATATCCGTACTTGCATGCATGTCCATATATTTTCCATATATTTTCTGCTTCCGATTCCAGGGAATATACAACTAATAACATTTTTTTTTTTCGCGCGAGGTTCCACGCCCATCTCCCGCTCAACCGACCGAGGGTCACAGCCGTGTGACGTACGACACGAACGCGTTCTAGATAGACGCGAGAGAAAGAAAATAGATAATAGAACGAGAAAAAATTAAGTTACAATTCTGGGTAATTCTACAAGCAATACAGTCTTTAGTCTTTGAAGGCTTTCAATGCCATCTATACTGTTAAAAAGACGATTGTAATCAGTACATAAAACCCTAAAGGGTTCATGTACTTCAAACTCTCGCCTACAGTGGTTAACTACTAAAGGCATATAAGTTCGAGATGTTAAACGGGGAACATGGAAGTTGAGAAGGCCTAGTAGGTAGGGGCTCTCCACATTACCATGTATAAGTTTATGTAAAAAGACGACGCCAAGCATCGTCCTACGATTAGCTAGAGAAGGTAAGTTAATTAAAAGAAGTCTACTAGAATAAGACGGCAATCTTAGGTCAACATCCCAGGATAGGCCTCGGAGGGCAAAAAGTAAAAAGTTCTTTTGGACAGATTCAATGCGGTTACTATGGACTCTGAATTGAGGACTCCAGACACACGAACCGTACTCCAATATGGGGCGAACTAACGAAGTAAAAAGGGTCTTCGTTACATAAGGAGAGTCAAATTCCTTTGCCCACCTCTTAATGAATCCAAGCATGCCTCTGGCTTTGTTAACCATACAGGAAATATGTTCGGAGAACGAAAGTTTAGGATCCAAGCGGACCCCATAATCATTTACCAGAGTAATTCTTTCCAAAGAGCAGTCGTTAAGCGTATAAGTGGCAAACAGGGGTGTGATGCGTGAAAAAGTCATCAGTTTGCATGTAGAGCTGTTGAGATGTAAAGCATTAGCATGACGCTATCCTTGGAAGTTGTCAAGATCCGATTGTAAGTCTGATTGGCGTGAACTATCCCTGTACTGCAAGCAAAGTTTAACATCATCAGCGTACATGAGTACTCTGGATTTAGTTAGAACCTGCGGCAAGTCATTGATAAACAATGTGAAAAGCAGTGGTCCAAGGTGGCTACCCTGTGGGACGCCAGATGTGACCCTGAGGCTGTTGGATAGAACGTTTTTAAACAGAACCTTTTGAGTCCTGTCACTTAGATAGCTCGAAATCCACTAAAGAAGATCACTAGAAAACCCCATAGAATCAAGTATCCTAACCAGAAGAGAATGATTGACCGAGTCAAAAGCTTTACTGAAGTCCGTGTAAATAACATCGGGTTGAAAGTTACGTTGGAAGCCCCTAATAACAAATGAGGTAAGTTCCAAAAGATTAGTCGTGGTTGATCTTCGCCTCATAAAACCATGCTTACACGGAGAGATGACGGATCTGCATAAGTGTTGCAAGTGAGGAGTAATTACATTCTCGAAAAGTTTGGGAATTGCCGATAACTTAGAGATTCGCCTATAGTTACTGGCATCCGATTTGCTACCTTTTTTGTGTAGAGGAATAACAAATGATTCCCTCCAAATAAGGGGAAATACTGATGATTCTAAACATAAGGTAAACAATTTAAGAAGGGGGTTACACAGCGCCTCGGAACAGAGCCCGGTATTCCATCGGGACCTGGTGAATAAACTGGCTTAACGCGTTGAAGATCTAGAATTTAAAATAGGACTGAAAATTAAGTTCGAACTGGGCATAGCGGAAGAAAGCGAGGAAGAAAATAAATTAGGTTTAGTGTTAACAAAGTTATAAAACTGTTTTGGGTTCACACAGTTGCAGTCGACCAGCAGCAGACTTTTTGCGTTTCGGCGACTCATTTAATAGCTTCATACTATTAAATTAAGCGTCTAGCGCGGAGAACAGGTCATTCGCTTTGCGAAAAGTGACCATAATCTCGTTAAATCCACTTCTGGTCTGACGCATGAAGGATGATATTTCCTTCTCAACCGGTCGAGAGTTCTCGCAACAATAACGCAGGCCCTTTTTGCTGGACACTGCGTCAGCTATGCGACCTGTCACCCCAATGAACTTTGCGTGCACTACCGTATCGCAAAGCCAGCAATGGAGACTTGGCTGGTCGGCCAAAATATTTTTTTGGCAGTTTTTAATTCCACAGACAATATTTGAGGACATTTAAGATAAGAAGATAAGAAAACCGTCTTAGCGCAAACTAAAAATGTTTATTAAAACACTAAATTACACAGAAAAGTACTTGCACGCGCGGTAGTAAAACGGTATATATAATTACTGATAATACTTAATAAATTTAGAGGAAACCCCGGTGGTTTAAAATCAAAATAAACAAAAATTCGGAGCGCAAAACAAAAACACGACCGTTCGCTAAGAAGTGAGAGATCGAATCAAGATCGAATTATAACAAAACGACAAATATCAAAACGTCATTCACTTAAAATCCGTGTTTTCAAAAATTGCAACTTAGCCGCCGCTGCAGCCGTGTTGTTGTTGTTGCTTGTTTTTTTATTTTTCGGTCCTCTTATTTACGCACTGCTTCGCCGTCGGCGTAACCCAGTGAACATTTTCCGCTCCAACGCAAGCGTAGGTTTAAATTCCACCTGTCCGGCTAAACAAATTTAAAACTATTCATTGGAACAAATACTACAATTTTTTAAATTATTAATTGTCGCTCGGGAAACAGCCAAAGGTTTTTAAGTCCACCTTTCCGGCCACGTAATAATTAAATTCGAAAATTATTACTTTATGACTTACGCACTGCCCTGCCGTCGGCGTAACCCAGTGAACATTTTCCGCTCCAACAAAAAGTTAATTCCACCTGTACGCCTAAATAAATTATAAAAAACAAAATTAATTACTATAAATTTAATTATTCATTTCCGATCGGACAAAGCCCAGGTTTTAATTCTAGGTTAATTCCACCAATTCGGCTACGTTAATTCGAAAATTGTTAATTATTTAATTATTAACTTTCCGTTCGAATAAAAACCGAGGTTATTACTCCACCCTTCCGGGTCCTTGATAATTAAATTTAAAAACACTTAATTATAAATTTATTATTATAAATGATTTGATTATTAATTGCCGTCCGAACGAAAGCCACGCTTCTGACTCCGTTGTATTGAATTAAAAAAAATGTATTATAAAAATTAAGTTAAGTTAACTAAGAATACGATATCTGCGTCCGAACCACACATATATATTTACAGATCGGCATCTCTACGAGTTTCTCCGCTTAAATCAAAGCGTTCCACTGCCATTCCAAGGGCGGGTACCGAACCTTCTGGGGATCTTAGCCCAGGTTCTTCGTCGAGACTCTCTCATTCAGCCGCAAAAATGGCTCAATCCGCCGTAGACGTTGCCTTGAGGAAATTCATTTCCATAACTGACCGTGTGAGTCAATTTGAAGCACACCTCAACACTCCTGACACCACAGAAACGTTAATTCCGTCCACGTACATGTACCAATTCCTTCTGGGAGAAGGTGGAAAAGAGCTATGAGAGCTGCTCCGACTTGCTAGCCGTTTCTGACGACAATACGGCCACCTCGACAGTTCTGGAATCGAAGTACAGCTACTGTTACTCCGTTTATTCGAGGTGTATTGCCCAGCTTCGGCAAAAAATTGCCTCCCAATCCAAACATCCCCGTCTACAGGTTGTCGCCTACCACCAGTGAACACCGAGATTTTTGCGGGTGATTTCCTTCGGTGGCCCACCTTCAGAGACCTTTTCACCGCGATCTATATTTAGAACTTGCGTCTCATCCCGGTAGAGAAATTGTTCCACCTGCTGTCAAAGACGAATGGAGATGCGCACGCCATTGTTTCAACGCGCCGCTTACAAATGAAGGGTTCGTCTCAGCGTGGGGAAGTCTCACCGACCGCTTCGACTGCTGCTAGTCAACAGCCAGTTGAAAATCCTTTTCAATATCCAGGCTGTCCCTCAAGAGTCTGGAGTTGCGCTGAAAGAACTGCAGAGCTCAATCCAAAGATGTCTGACAGCTGTCAGATGTCCTCCATCAAGGTTGAAGCTTGGGATTGTCTCCTGGTCTTTATGGTTTCCTCAAAGGCCATCGACGATGTCAGGCCTAGTGGCTCCGGGAACCTTCCGCCTAGATCGTCAAATGCCTCGCCCCCCACCTAAGCGCAGGCTCCATTCTTACGAAGCACGGGTGGCTCCAGCAACTAGAGGGTGTAATCTGTGTTCCAGGGAGAACCATCCACTCCGTATGTGTTCCTCGCAATGTATGTCGATGAGCGATCGAACTATGTCCGAAGAAAAAAGCTGTGTCAAAATTGTTTCGCACGAGGCCATCAGCATCGTGAGTGCATAAGTGCTCACTCCTGCCTTACGTGCCACAGCCGTCATCATTCTCTGCTACATCGCGGCAATCCCATGACAACCGTTCCAAGTCTTCTCCTTTCGTCAAGTCCACGACCCGTGCCCACCGAGAGAAGCGCTGCTGCTCCTGAAGACCACTTAAATGTGCAAGTGTGTTTTGCATCCGGTTCAAGAGCTATCCTGCTCGGCACAGTGATTAGTAATATAAATCATCTTGGCCGCGATTTCCAAGCTCGGGCTCTGATCGATTTAGGTTCCGAGGCTACGCTCATATCTGAGCGGCTCTTCAACCGAATCAGACTTCCATTTGACACAGTCCAGACTCAAGTTTACGGTATCAATCAATGAAATTCTCCATTCTTGTTGTCTCCAGACCCGGGTTATGTCCTTCCCCAACTAGCCGGAAAACTTCCTTCGCACCCAGTTCCGAGAGATCTTCTAAGGGAACTGCCGGATCTCCCCTTAGCAGATCCAACGTTTTTTTAAAAGAGCTCCGAAATCGATGTCCTGGTAGGAGCTGACATTCTTCCGTCAGTGCTTCTGGGCGGCTCTAAGAGCAACATTTTGGGCTCTCTTCTGGCGCAGGAAACGATTTTTGGCTGGGTACTTACATGCCCAGTGTCAAGCGCACCTACTAACGGCGTCGGTGTTTTCCACACGCATTTCCTTCTCGTTGAGGAACTGCCCTACCAAGCGTAGTGCGGCCACTGATGAAAACAGATGTTCCCGAGGTATTCGGTCCTACCCATGCCGAGTTTGCCAAGAGAACCCTCCTCTGCGGAAATGCCTCCGCTTTCTTAAGCTTATCGCTGAGAAACGGCTCCAGGCAGTCGTCAAACATCAATACTGTTCCAATTGTTTGGCCATTTGACATTTGACATTCGAGGGAACGTGCCGCAATGGTGATCGATGCAAAAAGTGCAATCGGGCCCCACCGTACCTGTAGCTCTTACGGGGCTTATATTTATACCAGGTGTACCCGAGGTACGTTGTCCTACCAATGCCGAGCCTACCCACAATAATCCGGCACCCTTCCACTGCAATGTTCCTGTTTACTATTTTGTTTCGTAATAGTAGTTCCAACGCGTCTGTTGCATCAGTACTGATTAGATTTTTTCTCCGTCATATTCTGCCAGTCACATACACCTCTACGACCAGGCAGCGCCAAACAGACAGGAGGCCAGGATCACCACGGAACTCTTCAGCCGCTCATCGACCATCGTCCGCCTTTCGGCGGCACTCTTTAGCCGCTCCTTGCCTTTGTCCGCCACATTCCGGAGAACTTTAGCCACTTCAACGTCACGGCATCAACGGAGGGACAATCTACCACGCCTGCCATAAAGGGTTTTATTGGAACCCGAGAGATTGCAAGAGGGGGGAGAATGTTCATGCCAGGAGGCCCTCTGCGTCGGCTGCACCGCCGCCCTCAGCGCCGCCTCTGCCCACTGAGCATCAAAAAGCTTGGCCGCTCTTGCGCTCCCGGATTTCGGCCCTCCGCGCACCAACTCCAGCTCTCAGCTCCTCGGTATTCCTGATCTGCGCTCGGTTTCCGCCACACACGCTCGCTCCCGCACTGTTAAGCTTAGTTTATCAGTCGGGAGCGCGGCCCTTTTGTTAAGTTAATATAAGCTACATGTATGCAACGAAATAAAGCTGACGCGAATGCTCCCCCGATTTCTCTTCTTTTTTTGACCCCGTTCTCGCAGTGGGTTTTTCGTCTGCTACCAGCGGCCCGCTTTCAACTGCATTATCCCCACCCTTCTGGATATCCTTTGCGGCAACAGCGCCCCCTACAAACAATACATAATGACTCCCAAAACCCAGCGGCTTGAACGCTTTGACAGAGTTTATTTGGGGGTGTGTGTGAGGATGTTGATATAGTTTAATATAATTTTATTGTTAGGTTTAATTTAAAGTTAAGTTTTTTATTTTAAGTCTTAAAAAGAAATCAAAATCAGCCAGCCACAATAAAATTATCGTAGTACAGAGAGTCAGAAGAAGAGCGAGAAAGAGAGAGAAGATTTTCTAAAATCTATACAAAATAGTAAACATTGAAATATCCAATATTAAAATCAATAGAATCTTTATTATGTAGAGGACTAAGTGTAGGTAAATATCCAGATTTTTTTTATAGAAATTATTGGATTTTTGCCACTGGAAGAAAATGAGGGCATGTTTATGTCCAAAATAAATCTTACCAAATCAGTTTAGTGTTATAAGAATTCAATGGTGAACAATTTAATAGGGTCATTTAGTAGATTCAACTGTGCGTTGATTCCTAGATTTATTTAACACTTTTATAGAAAATGACTCCAAAAACCCAGCGGGTTGAACGCTTTGCCGGAGTTTATTTGAGTGTGGGTGTGTGTGTGTGTGGATATTGATATAATTCAATTTTATTTTATTGTTAAGCTTAGTTTTTTAAGTTTTTTATTTTAAGTCTTAAAATAAAATCAAAATCAGCCAGCCGCAATAAAATTATCGTAGTACAGAGAGTCAGAATAAGAGAGAGAAAGAGAGAGAGGGAGAGAGAACAGTCAGCTCTGTTCGTTCAATGCTTAGGCTAAATTTCAAGGAAATTTTCTTCCGACTTTAGGCTCTTGTAAGTCTTTTTAGAATTGACCTAGAACTTCAGGAAGACCACCATATGAAAAAAAAGTATCAGGATTAACCCTGTCAAATATCTTGGTGCTAATTGACCTAGATCAGTGTTTTTTGCCGTTAGAAAAAAATGTGGGAGATTTTCTGATTTTTTAAAATCGATGAAAAACCAGTAAACATTAAAATATTCAATATTAAATTAAATATAATCTTTATTATGTAGAGGACTAAATTTATGCAAAATATCGCATCGATTGATTAACTCGTTTAGCGTCCAGATTTTTTGATAGAAACTATTGGTTTTTTCCAACTGGAAGAAAATGCGGTCATATTTATGGCCAAAATAAATCTTTACAAATAAGTTTAGTGTTATAGGAATTGAATGGTAAACAATTTAATATGGTAATTTAACTGGATTCGGCTGTGCGTTGATTCGTACATTCAATTAACACTTTTATAGATATAGATAATGACTCCCAAAACAAAAGCTGAACTAAATGACATTTTAAATGACAAAAACGTTTATTTCGGTGAAGACACAACCTTAATTCATTGTTTTTCGGGAGATGATGGCTACCCGATACGTCGTTGGATAAATGATTTCGAAAACATAATGAACACTTATGATGTACCAGATCAACGCCATTGGATATTTGGAAAGCGTATGTTAAGCGGATTAGCTAAAACCCAAATGATCCATATGAATCCTCTGATATGGACTGCCCTGTGCAGGGAACTGCTGGCGGTTTTTGAGCAAAAAGTGACGGCGTGGGACGTGTTTAAGCAATTGGAACCTAAGAAAAAAGCCCTGGATGAGAGCACATTACAATATTTGTTCATGCAATTGTTAACGGGCTCCAAGACAAGACTGGAGCTGCCACTGCCTTAGCCTTTTGCGAATCCTTGGATGAATTGCATTAGAAGATTACCATCTATTTAATCAGCTAGGGGTTCCTGCAAACTCGTATGGCTCGAGTAACGTAAAGATGACCAAATCAACAAACCTTCAGCAAGGACTTTCGACCGTATGTTGCTTCAATTTTTTAAAATTGGGGTATCTTATGAGCAGACGGTGCCTGCTTCAACTGCTACATTCAGGACCACAAATACCAAGCCTACCCGAGGAAGAGGAGCGTCATCACCGTAGCTGCCGTACAAGACGAAGAGGCGTGGGACACTGAAGGCCCAGCAGCCATCCAATCCGTTAAGTTATGATATCTTTATGGTGGAGAGAGATTTATTACCGTTTTAAGTCTATTCAATACTGAAAGCTTACTAAGCTTTATTCAAAAATCTTTAGTTCCAAATAATATTAAATTGCAACTTAAGAAAAGTAAATATCATGGAATAGGCGGACGAAAAATATTAATTTTTGCAAAAATTGAATTCTGCGTATATTTTCTTAAAAAAGTTATAAAATGATGTTATTAGTTGTAGAAGATACTTTATTACCTACCTTATTAGGACGGGATTCATTACAAATAATGGAAGTCCAATTAGTACATAAGAAACAAATAAATGCTGAGTACAATCTCTCACATAAAATAAATTATAACCACGGTAATAACTAGTTTTGTGCATCTCTTTTCACCAGGAAATATATATCAAATGACAACAGGAATAATAATATAAGTTACTCGTATTTTTTATCCTGCAGATTGTAAAAGATCTCTGTCAGTATATTGCTAGTTCGAAACCCAAAAGTTTCTATCACGTACCAATTTTGAGGAAATCGCGATCAAAATACCAAAAAGGGCCTATTTTGGCACTTTTCAAGCGCTAATAAAACAGAAACCGGGTATATATCAAAGTTGAAATTGGGCTTGAATGAAAGCCTAATCTTTCCTCTACTAGATGGTGTCGTTTATAAAAAGAATAGTAATGAATCCTCATGCCTGTATGCTCCGAGTTGCATGGAAGAACAAACAAGTTACATGGAAGAATAATAATTAATAATTAAGAAATAAGGTCACCTAGCTGCTGAAAAATGTATAAATGATTTAAAAAGAAACTATTGGTTCCCCATTATGAAAAGTAAAGTACGAAATTTGATTAGAAACTGCTTACCGTGTATATTACATTCAGTACCGAAAACCATTCATATTCGCACACTCCATAGTATTCCAAAACCGTTTCCATACGTTACATATAGATCATTGAGGACCCTACCATACATACAATCGAAAAGAAAACATCTCCTTGTAGTCATAGATTCATTTACGAAATTTGTTAGACTATTCCCAGTAAACAGCACTAGTACTCGTGAAGCAAAAGACTCGCTTAGTAGGTAATTTGAGTTCTATAGGCGCCCAAAGCGAATTATTTCTGACCGAGGATTTTGATTTACCTCCCTAGAGTTTTCGACCTTCCTTCGAGAACGTGACATAGAGCATATCAAGCTAGCCACAGGTGCACCTCTAGCCAATGGGCAAGTAGAGAGAGTGAACAGAATCTTAACACCTATGTTAGGTAAACTATCTGAGCCAATTGAGCAGGCAAATTGGTATAAGTTATTGAATAAAGTAGAGTTTGTCATTAATAATTCCCTTCATAGTAGCACTCAAGAATCTCCTACTATGTTATTGTTTGGTGTTAGTCAAAAAGGCCGCATAGTAGATGAATTATCAGAATATATTGAGGACAACTTTAAGTTAGAACAAAAAGATCGAGATATTATCTGTTCAGATGCCAATAAGAAAATTCTGAACTCAAAATAGAAGAATGAACAATATTATGCCAAAAAACAAAAAGCCCCAATAGAAATATAAAGTTGGAGATTTTGTAACGATACATAATATTGACACAACACCGGGAATTAATAAAAAAAATCGCACCTAAGCAACGTGGAGTATTTGATAATGACCGTTATGAAATTGTAGATGTCGATGATTGTCAATTAACACAATTATCATATAAGAGCATATTAGAACCAGCGATAATGAAACATTGGACAAACTTTGTAAATCAGACCATAGCATTATTATTGTAGATCGAGGTCGATTATAAGTCAGGTTGGCCGAACGTAAAATAAATATTAAATAAACACTAATATCGATAGCATTAAGAGTTATCGATATAACGGAGAATGTAGAGGATCGAATAAGAGGAAGACACTTGAATCGAGAAGGAAGAGAAACATCGTAAATAAAGAAATTATTAAATATTGTTGCATATTAAACAAAATATAATAATCTGAATACAATAGAAACAAAAAAATATAATTTCAATAAGTAACTGCATTGCCAATAAACATTTGGCTTACTTCAATAGCACATATTTTAGTAAATTCACATTTTGATTATTTTTTTCAAAAAAATTAATTTACAAAGTAATTAAAGAATTTGACATTTTCATAACATATTTTCTTAAAATAAGTAATGAGTGGACCCTTCACGATTATGGATAACTTTATATATCCTGCTGGGTAAATAATAATATTAATTCTTAAGGTAGTCCAGGGAAATGGTGGACCAAGCCTTTTGGATGCCATCAATGAAATCGGATTTATTTTCGGATTCAAATACCTCTCTTTCCAGCTATACTCAAACATTTTCTACTTCAAGTCGGGCGAATAAGGTGGCCAATGTAATGTTGCCACGTTCTCCTTATAAAGCCAAGATTTTACGATCCTTGCATTGTGAATTGGTGCATTGTCATTCTGAAACTTCCACTCTAGGCTTCCAAACTAGTTTTTCTTTTCTGCAAGGGCTTTCTCTAGAACACCTTTATATGTATCATATTACATTCATTCTTTATGTTAGAAATTGCAGTTGGAGTGTTCCGTAATAGGACATTGCTCCCCGTACCATAACATATCCTTCTCGACTATGCATTTCTTAAAGAAAATGTTCTCCCTTATGGATATCATGAAAATAATGATTGCCTTCTAGGTTAAACTTTTTTCGCCCGAAAAAACTACATAATACCACTCTCGGTCAAGAGTTATGTGGGATCGGCTTAAGAGAAGCGAGAGATGCGTTTAACGGTGTTTTTTTTTATACCCTTGCAGGGTATTACAGTTTCAGTCAGAAATTTGCAACGCAGTGAAGGAGACATCTCCGACCCTATAAAGTACATATATTCTTGATCAGCATCAACACCCGCGTCGATCTAGCCATGTCCGTCTGTCGGTCTGTCCGTCTGTGCGATTATACGGAAACTGGTCCCTTAGTTTTAAAACTATCTGAATGAAAC
Source organism: Drosophila truncata (assembly GCA_008042515.1). Taxonomy (NCBI): domain Eukaryota; kingdom Metazoa; phylum Arthropoda; class Insecta; order Diptera; family Drosophilidae; genus Drosophila; species Drosophila truncata. The sequence continues at coordinate 43,320 of VNJQ01003956.1, forward strand.
TTTGCAGTTAGTCTTCTATATACTCTCACTCGTACATATGTCGGAACGGGCCGGATCCGACGACTATATCATATAGCTGCCATAGGAACGATCGGTAAAATTAAAAAAAAAATTATAATTCTGTCAGTTTTAACACAATTCCGCCAAATTTACTATTTGGCCATTAATTATTATTCTAGAATTTCACTTTTAATTTCATGAAAATCGGACGACTATATCCTATAGCTGTCATAGGAACATTCATGAAAAATAATAAAAAACAAGAAAAGAAGCTATCTTCGGCCTACCGAATTTTATATACCCTTGCAGATTACAATTGAGCTATGTAATTAAAAACGAAATTCTAAGATAACATTAAATGGCCAATCTCAAATTTGATGAAAATATGTTGAGAAACAACCGAGTTTTTATGATTTTTTCCATTATTTCGCTGATGTTCCTATGGCAGCTATAGAATATAGTCCTCCGACTTTTATGAAATTTAAACCGAAATTCTGAAATAATATTAAGTGACGAAATCTCAAATTTGATGAAAATATGTTGAGAAACAGCGAAGTTATGATTTTTTCTATTATTTCCCTGATTGTTCGTATGACAGCTATAGGATGTAGTCATGAAATTTAAATCAAAATTCTGGAATAATTTTAAGTGGGCAAATTTAAATTTTGATGAAAATAAGTTGACAAACAGCGAAGTTATAATTTTTTTTCGAAAATTTTGCCGATCGTTCCTACTGTTCCCGATTTTTCCTATGGCAGCTATAAGATATAGTTGTCCGATTTTCATCAAATTTAATAAGAAATTCTAAAACAATAATAAATGCCTAAATATTAATTTTGGTAATTATATGTTAAAAACTGACAAAGTTTTATTTTTTTTTCAAAAATTTTTTCGATCGTTCCTATGGCAGCTATATGATATATACGTCCGATCCGGCCCGTTCCGACTTATGTAGGAGTGAGATCATATAGAAGACTACCTGCAACGTTTCATTCAGATAGCTTCAAAACGGAGGGAGTAGTTTGCGTATAATAGGACAGACGGACGGACAGGGCAAGATCGACTCGGCGGTTGATCCTGATCAAGAGTATATATACTTTATAGGGTCGGAAATGTCTCCTTCACTGCGTTGCAAACTTCTGACTGAAATTATAATACCCTGCAAGGGTATAAAAATCATAACTCCGCAGCTTCTTAACATATTTTCATAAAATTTAAGATTTGGCCACTTAATATTATTTCAGATTTTTTGTTTTAACTTCATGAAAATCGGATGGCTATATCCTATAGCTTCCATAGGAACAATCAGGAAAATAATAGAAAAATCCTTACTTCGCTTTTTCTCAACATATTTTCATCAAATTTGAGACTAGGCAACTTAATATTTTTTTGGGAATCTTAGTTTTAATTTCATGAAAATCAGACGACTATATCCTATAGCAGCCATAGGAACAATCAGGGTAATAATAAAAAATTCATAGTTTCGCTATTTCTCAAAATATTTTAATCAAATTTGGGATTTGGCAACTTATTATTATTTCAGAATTTCGATTTTAATTTTATAGTTCAATTGCAATCTGCAAGGGTATATAAACTTCGGCGAGCCGAAGTTAGCTTCCTTTCTTGTTTTATAATATTATATAATGCTTTTGAAATGATCTGATTTAATAATAACGCGTATAGCTGTGGCAAAGCTAGCCTTCACACCGGATTTTTCCGTAATTTTTGCATCTGAGTCATGAGAACTGGATGCATGCCTCAGAATATCTCTTCTGTCTGTGTAGTGTGCAACGATAGGATAAGTGTTTTTTAAAAAACTAAAAAATTCGAAATTCGACAAAAATAGTTCAAGCATATATAAAAAATGTGAGCCCAGTATCTCTAAAATTTTAGTTTATGCCAAAAAATCGGCGTTTCCGCCCGATGTGCGCGGGAAAGAAAACATACAACAAGCTTATGGAGAGATCCCAGCGACAGGCACTGCTCTGCATATCAGGGGCGCTGAGGTCAACCACCACAAAAGCACTCGAAGTCATAATCGGAGCTATTATATATACACCGACGGCTCCATGATGGAAGGAGGAGTAGGAGCGAGCATATACTGCATAGACCCTGAGCGAAGACTGTCGTATAAGCTACCAAGCGAATATAGCATATTCCAGGCGATCTAAATCAAATCCATGCAATCGTCGGAGGTCAGCTCCAAAAATGTACTGGCAAGCAGGGGGGCACTAGATTCCCTAAGCACGACAATGTCAGTGCGGATCTATTGGATTCCCAGCTACCAGGGCATCGATGGCAACGAGTCCGCAGATGTACTTTCAAAGGAAGAAGTTGGATTGATGAGTGACAGAACAGAAAACGTCCCTGTCTCCGTAAGAACACTCCAAAGCGAGTTTTAGAGTCAGGCAAGAAGCAGATGGAGAAGAAACTCTGGAACGTACAAAATATCGAAAATCATGTGCAGAGAGCGCATCGAAAAACTCAGCCGCTACGAGTTGCAGCTCCCAAGGAACGACTGCAGACTATTAGTGGGAATACTCACAGGACATTGCCTGGCTGCGACACATGCAGTCACGCTGGGCATCACCGTCAACGGCAATTGCAGGAAATGTGATATATTCGAGGCAAACGAAACCTTGGAGCACCTCATCTGCAAGTACTCGGTCCTAACACGGTTCTTAGGTTCCCAGTACTGGCCTCGCTAGAAAAGGCCTCAAAGAGAACTTTTTGCCTTCGGAAAATGCACATCGATCCTCAAGGACTTGGAAACCGTGTAAACTACTTCAGGTCCATTCAAGGAAAAGTACCCCGGGCAACTAAGGGCCATTACCTTACAATGGTACACTTTATTTAAATATTGAATTATGTGAGGCTTCCCTCCTTCAAATAGATAGCAAAATGATAACAAAGACAACTATGCTATTCAAGTGAGCCAAAAAATACGGCCTTTTTCATAAAACCGATGACTTCATAAAACAAGATCGACCAAATTCATCTAGCAGCTGGTATTCTAAAGAAAATAAGTAAAGAATATTGAAAAAAAGGACACCAACAGTGGCGCACTAAAATGTTGGCACACTTTTAAATTTAAACTTTAAATTCTATTTCTTGGAGAGTACACTATTTTATTGATTACATTTGTTTATAAAATGACTCTATTTTTCTTTTTTTTGTTTCACACATTTAACTTTAAACAAAAATGACGAAATTTCATCACACAAAAGTCTTGGCACAGTTAGTATATTCATTTGATTTATTTTAAAGAAAACCCTTATCTGGTCGGCCTTTTACGAAGCCAACGTCCATTGCCGTGTTGCTAGGCGCAAGCCATTCGTATCGGATTAGAATAAAAGATAAGAAAAATTTGGCCTCAAACAATGATTCAAAGTTCCAGAAGGTGCCGTGGAACGTTTTGAGTTCCAAAGTTTCATGTTATCCACGATAGTGAAAGTGAGAGCTAGTCCTTCCCCAGATGATGCTTTTAACATCGTAACGCCCATTTCGCTCTAACTTGGTTGCTGTGTAGAGACCAATGAACGAACTAGCCAGTTTTTCCCAGCCACAAATTGTGTCCACTTCATAGCAACCAAGTCACATTCTTTGTAGAGTTTTTCCATGACTCTGTTCTTGTCGTAGTTCTTGGACGGGTTCTGGGCTTCCTAAATAAGTTGCTTTGCCTCCATACGGTCATTTCTTCCTACATTAATGACAACACATATCGCGGACTTTGTTGAACATTTGTAGTCCAAATTGAAACGGTGTCTTCTTTGTGGAACAGTGAACATGCGAACATGAACTCTCTCGCTTTGCTCTCGCTTTATCGCTTGAACTCGCTTCTCGCTTCGCTCTCACTCTGACATCTTTCAAGCGATTGCATATGAAAAAGGTTGCAGAGGTTTATCGCTCGTTCTCGCCCAATATTATCGCATCGCTTCCTGCTCCCACTCTGACATCAGCCTTATGTTTATCAAAATACACTTCACTTTCTTCTCCAAATACAGGATCCAAAATTGTTGCTGCAAGGAATGCATAGTTTTCTGCAAAGCAAAACGGCCGATATCTGGTGCTTCTTTGATAATTTCATTCTCGAGTTATTTTTATCATATATAAGAGATCATTTATTTATAATATATTAATAAAAGTAGGAAATTAAAGGATTTCAATTAGAATGCAAAAAATTTATAAAACATCTTCTAACAATTCAAATGTAGATGATAAAAGTTTAGATTTTTCTCGTTTTGGTAGCTTTCTTTTACCTGTTAGAAGAGGCTCTAGAGTAATTATTTCCATAATTTTTAACCAATAAGATTGAAATTTAACGATTAAACTTTTATTACGATTGTGTTTAGCCCAATACGTATTTATTTTCTTGCAAATGTATCTAATACAACTAGCAAGTATATTTACATATATCAGCTGCGTAACTTTTACTTTTAATTGTTTCTTCTACCAAACAAATCACATTAGAGTTCTATCTGCATTCGTACCCTCTTCGGTGCACCAAAGGTCAAATATGTACATGCGCGTAGCGCCTGTAGAAAATGATAAAATGCAAATGGGATACAATAATAAGCCAAACTGTCTATCAACAGAAAAAAAACAAAAACAATTGACCACAACAAATGACGAGCACCTAAGAAACACAACACCACAAAAATAATGGAAGAGCAGCAGATTGCACCGAAAATTCGAGCCTGAAAACAGTAAGGCAGCATAAGTGTATTAATGATTATAGACAAATATGCAGATAAATTCTATATTATTATTACCTTAAAACATTAACGAATACACTGATATCACTCATAAAGGGGAGTGATATATAAAAGTCTATTTAAGCTCTAAAATAGTACCCTTCAAAAAGTACACAAAAAAGTGCAATCATTCAAAAATACACAAAAAATAGTAAATCACCCATATTTTCACAAAAACAATTTATTAAAGTATATACCTAAAACTTTCAAATTTATTTTAAAATTTTTTAATCGGACCTCTCAAGCAAACGTTTGACCATTTTAAAGTGTACTTTTGTTGTGACGAAAAGCAAGCATAAATAAATTTGGACATTTTAGAAATATGTTGGCTACTTATTGCAAATGTTTGGAAATTTTTTTTATTTTTGGCCTATGGGCGCAACCACAGTGCACTGGAAGCGATGAGGTAGTAAAGAAGTAACAGGAATGTTCAGCTGTCTTTGGCTACCCAGTCCGTATCACAAGCGATAGAGCGTTTACGTTCAATGAATTTCAAGAGCATGTATTAAAAAATGGAATTGAACACGTATGGACTACAACGGGAGCTGAAAAAGGAAATTGACAAATTGAACGAGTAAACATGTGCATTTCAATGATAGCTAAGTTGACCGCCGAAGATCTATCCATAAGTTTGTATCGTAAGTTCAAGGAGCTATGAACTCGCATGTTCACTGTTCCACAAAGAAGACACCGTTTCAATTTGGAGTACAAATGTTCAACAAAGTCCGCGATATGTGTTGTCATTAATGCTGGAAGAAATGACCGTATGGAGGCAAAGCAACTAATTCAGAAAGCCCAGAACCTGTCCAAGAACTACGACAAGAACAGGGTCATTTGTTTCATTTGTTTATTTTTCAAAAAACTTTTGGTGGTGGGTGGGAAAGGAAGAGGAATTGAACTTCCAAAAGTGTGTACAGAAAATAATTTAAATATAGTACATATCTTTAATGCCGATAATACAATTTTAGCGCTTCAACTTTACTAGAAGTATTTATGCACATCTTAAGCCCTGCTACGGTGATATGGGAGCTATAAGATATAGTCGTCCGATGAAGCCAACTTTCTGAATGCATCCAAGGCTGCAAAGATATACCGGTCATGCTTAAAATTTGCATCCATTGCACTATGAGGAATTTGCCCGATTTCATTGTATTTAGTCATTTTATCAAACTATTAATATTTGCGTTTTTTTTATGTAAACATATTTAAAACATATGGCTCTTTAAACCTCCTTACCAAAAATGTTAATTAACAGTGAACTGTTATGTCTAATTACTGTTAAAGTCAGCTGTTGCAGCCAAAAAACCGCTTGCTTGAAATGGGCAATTTTTTTGGAACTTTTAAAGCGCATTACTCAAAAATAACTCAAGTTTTTGCATCAATTTTTTAGGACACCAATCATACGGGATTTTATTTTATATTGTTATCATTGGAATTTCGATTCATGCGTGTCTTTTTAATATTTAACGAATTTTGTAAGTGTTCTCAAAGGTAATTTTTTTGAAAAAAATTTTACTTTACGTTAACTTACAAAAAATACATATCGTTGTAACAGTATATGTCGTACAGCCATTAATTATGAATAAAATGCAATTTGTCTCTATGTGCTCAAATCCGCACAACTTGCGTAATAATTAATTTTTCCAAAAAGATTGCTTTCGGTGTTTATAACAATAATAAGAAAACAATTTTGAAAAATCTTACTTAGTTTTAAAGTTATTAATTAATACAGTTATATATTAATTAATTAATGCAGCGGTTTATCACCCTTGTCAATACAATACTCCTGACGTTCTTTCTTTCAAACGGTTAGGATGAAGTCAGAGTGGGCGCGAGAAGTGAAGCGATGCGAGAAGCGATAAGCAAAGCGAGAAGGTGGCAGAGTGAAAGCTTTGTGAGATGCGAGCTACATTGTTTTTTTCAGTTATTAATTTGACCGTAATGTATTCGGACGAAGATTTCCTTGCTTCCAGTGCAACAATTAATTAATTAATTATTAAAAAAAAGTGGGCGTCCACCCGCTGAACTGCAGTAGGGACAGTAAAGGAGAGTTCGCAAATTTGTATTATGACTTACGAAAGCATCTAGAAAAGTTCTTTAATTAATTAATTAAATTAATTAAATTTGCAATGCCCATTTCGTTCTGGGGCTCTCTCACAAATGACACCAAATGCAAAATAAAAAGGAAACAAAACGCATGAAACCTGTAAATAAAGTTCAGAATGCAACAACAAAATTTTACGCTCCGAGAGATTTTAAGAGATAGGGCGATTACAGCAATAAAAAGGAAACAAAACGCATGAGAATCCTGTAAATAAAGCTCAGAATGCAACAAAACAATTGTACGTTCTGAGCGATTTGAGGCGATAAAGCAGGTTGCAAACTGCTCTCTCGCTTTATCGCTTGAACTCGCTTCTCGCTTCTCTCTCACTCTGACATCTTTCAAGCGATTGCATATGAAAAAGGTTGCAGAGGTTTATCAATCGTTCTCGCCCAATATTATCGCATCGCTTTTCGCTCCGACTCTGACATCAGCCTTATGCCATCGATTTTGGGACGACCATGACCATGCCATTCAAAACTTTGAAAAGTATTATTCCCGTTAATTAGAAGTTTTGTAGGGTTGTGACTTAAAAACTTCAAGAACTGCTTATACATACCTACACTCATGGACAATATAATAGGTTAAAGTGATTTCTAATATCGATTTAAATCGATATAAACATAACATTTTATAAGGAAGTGATACTTTTTAATATGTGCACACTATATCTGTACGAATTGGGAGAATTCCCGGAATTAATAAGCTTTCTGCGAAAAATTCTGAATGTTTTATTGCTAAGACTGTAAAATCGTATGTAGCTTAACATTAACCTGTTGTTTATTAAAACAATTATTTGGCTGCAGAAGGTAGGGTATTAGGAAAATATAGCTAGGACGTTCCAAAAGGAACGTTCGTTGCCCAAAAGTCAAAGAAGTTGATCCCAGGTATACATATAAAACTGTGAAACATGGAGGTGGTAGCCTAATGGTGTAGGGCTGCTTTTCATGGTATGGTGTCGGTCCGATTATCGTATTGACGGAATAATGGACAGATTCGTCTACAAAGATCTATTGGAGACGGTGATGTAACCATATGCCAAGGATAATATGCGACTTCTATGGAAGTTCCAGCAGAATAATGACCCATAGCACGCCTCTCGAGTAGTAAAAGATTGGTTCCGATAGCAAAATGTGGATGTTATTGAGTGGCCAAGTCAATCCCAGGACGTCAGTCCCATTGAGAATCTCTGGGGAGAACTCAAACGAGAGGTCGGAAAGTCTTTGTGCCAAAATAAAAATCTACTTTGGGATATTGTCTAAAGAGCATGGTATAACATTCCAATTGGAACTTGTCGAAAGTTAATATCTCCCATGCCAAGACGAATGCAGAGTCTTGCAACATAATGGCGGATATACCGACAATTAGCTGCCAGATACTTAGTATAATGTAAAACAAGACCAAAAATAGTGAAATATGGATTAAATTTAAACATTTATCTTTGTACCCCTATTATTGTGACCAGCCAAAATCGGCGGACTTAAAGAAATATTTAATTTAATTGAGTATTAAGGAGTTTGTGAAACTGAACGATTGAACATCTTTTATGTTCTTAGGTCGAGCAAATCTTCTGAACCGCCGGTGTTTTTCCTTTCCTGGCAAGACTTTGCCACCCTCTTCTGTGTAACCTAAAAAGTTTATACCGTTTTCCAACAATGAACATTTCTTCCACTTGAGACGCAATACAAATTTAACGGCCTCTTGCAGAACTTTCTTTAGCTTGACTATGCACTCCTCTTTTGCATCTTCATGACGTCTTTCTTTGTCAAGTTTTGAAAAATGGCATTGACGAAACAGTTTAAAACGGCCGGTGAGTCTCAAAATCCAAACATGGCTTTACAGAATTTAAATAAGCTTCTTTAGTGAAGACTCCTCAATCGGTAAATGTAGGAAACTTTTCTCGAGGTCCATGACAGTAAACACCTTTGCAGAAAGAAGTTTTATTACCACTTCATCCATTAAGGGTATAGAGTACTTTATTTTAGCCCTATTCTGTTCAGTTGACGGAAATCAATACAAATTCTGCTCGTCCCGTCCTTCTTCTCTACAATGACCACTCGACTGTTTTCTCCTTAAGCCAATCGTTTACGATGGCTGCTTCCATAGCTGAATAGCGACTTGGCTGGTGACGAAAGGGCTCATTCGGAACAATCTGCATTTCCACAGGACATTCGATTGGCGATTCTGCCGGCTTGTAGTTTTCGACCAACGACATAATTATCGGCTTTCATTGCTCGGAAACGCTTATGTTATTTTCAGTCTCGATAATATTGTAAATACTAAGTTCATTATATTCAGCGCTTTCTAGCCGCGCTGACACCTTGTAGAAACTAAATCCTTCCTCGTCCAAGGTGTCTTAAAACTTGAATGCGAAGTCAAAACCGATCAGGGCGTCATCTTTGATGCTTTTATCAGGCACTACGACAAATTTTGGCTCCACCTAAGCTTCACGTAGGCCAGTTTCTTGAAGATTGAGATCCAAACATTTGAAACACACACTCCAGTGTCCTCCAGACAATTTATTTCGATTCCGTTTAAGTTAATAACTTTATGTCGTTTTGATGACTGCACCACCTGCGCAGATCTGGTTACTTGTGCCTCCCTTGCAGTGTGTCTTTGCAATCCTTCCTCATATGATCCGTCGACCCCCAATTAAAGAAACGAGCATGGATATGTTTTTCTTGCCACCACTGTGCGACATGATTTGATGGGACATGCACTTGCGTTGGTAAATCTCGTACCTCTCTTTGAGCTCTTGAAATTTATTTACAGCTTTACTGGTTTAATTTGAAACCACTTGGTTTGTCTAACCTGTCCACAAAGCATCCAATAACGAACTTTTCGTCGATAGTGTGCTGCTATATTTTTCATAATCAAAATATACTCATGAAAACTCTTATCTTTCTTCTTCTTTCTGTCTCCCAGTTTGGCAAGCAAATCAGCACTTCTCATTGTACGCCTTAATTCTCCCATTAACACGTTTTTCAATTGTTCAAACGTATTAAATACTTCGGTATCAAAGAACAACTTGGCCACCTTTCGGCATTTTATTTCAAATTGATTGACCACTTTCCACTGGGCCACTTTAAAATCCGGAACCACATTTACACAATTTTCAGCCGTGGTTCTATTGTGGTTCTATTAAGCTCTCTGTCAGTGGCTTCATCCGCTTGGATTTTCAGCGTTATAGCTGTGCTTGCTCTTGGCCATCTCGTTCTTCGTCGCTCATAGTCATGTACTTGCTCTCTTCTTTAATTTGAATGTTGAATATTAGTGGTGCAAAGTATGCGGCGTGATGAAAAACTAAACGAGACTGGCGACTTCACTACTCTTCTGCTGACGACTTCTGCTTTTGGAACCCTCGACGACATCTGTCACTTTTCGACGAGTGAACTCCAACTTAGCAAAACCACGATCTTTGCTTTTAGTACGCTTTTCTTAACTCGCTCCTTTCCGACGATTTTACTCCTTAACCGATCATATAAATATCGGTTGCTAGGCGTCAACAGGCCATCCTTACCCAGAACTCTTCTTTACATACATACATAAATGAACGTTATGCACGGTAAGTATACTCAAGTTACCTTTATTAAACCAAGCACGTTCGGGTTAGGTTTAAGCAGGCGCAATGGAAAATATAAAAAAAAAATATATGAGGAAATAAACTACCTGCCTGATTGCTTGCATTTGTAAAACGTTTTACGATCTTCGTTTAGATTATTGAGTACATTGTGTAATTTGTACTTTGGACCCTAAAGGGTTCATGAAATTCAAAGGAAGTTCTACAGTGGCTCAAAAATTAAGGTAAATAGGATATAGTCTTTCTAAATTGAGGTGGCCTAACAAGTCAAAACTTCCACGTCATCACGGATTAGGTTGTCAATAAAGGTAATGCCTCACCTCCTAGAAGGATTGTACTAGAATAGAACGGTAAACTCTAGTCTACATCCGCTTCGATGTGTTTACTGTAGATCCCTTACTGAGGACTACAAACGCAAGACATTCTAAAATATTTCCAACAAATATATAAGGTTTTAGTAATATAGGGGTAATTGCATTCTTTCGACCACCGCTCCAAATGTGATCGATAAAGTCAAGTTTGGGATCTAAGCGGACGCTCAAATCATCAATTACATTCATTCTTTCCAGAGGACAGCAGTGGGAGCCAGGCCTGAGTTGACCGGTCAATGAGCGAACTCTTTTTTTTATTTGGTAACAAACCAGTTAAGCGGGAATTCGTTTTCGCTTATTTCTCGCTAATTAAATTTCTGGCGAAATACCATGAAATTCCACGAAATGGATTGTGGTAAACTACAAAGGGGATAGAGTTGCTAAAGTCCAAATTTAAAATCAAAGTGCATCGTGAGGACAGAACAATATTTATTCGCAGTGATTACTGCCAATGGCTAAAATAATTTGTGAGCAGACACGTTTCTTGGAGGTAAGGAAAGGATTCCATTGCGCGGCTGTGGCGTCAGCCACAGGCAAAACATGGAGCTGTACGACTGACTGGCTCGCCGCCGTATGCTGCCTCCTGTTTTGGTCGTGACTATCCTGTGAGTATCCTGGCTTGGCTCAGGGACGGTGCTCTGGGGCTGGCCCCGAGGCGCAGTGTTCGGAGGTCGTCTGGGCCCAGAACGTGGCTCTGGTGATTGTCCTCGATGCGTAGAGCGGGGCTCTTCCTCGTAGCTTGAGTGTGACTCCGTTGGTTTTCCTCAATGAATGGAGCTCGGCCCCTCCTGGGGAACCGTACCCGATTGTCCTGGTTGAGTGTGACTCCTTTGGTTCTCCTCGAGGACTGGGTGGACTCGGCTGTAATTCCTGTCCTGGCCGGAACCCGGGTCTAGAGTGGCTTGGTGTCATCCAGCAAAAGTTTGGGCGACCTCCGCATGAGGAGTACGTAGTCCAAAACATCCGGTATTACCAGTAGGATGGTAAGTGTCTTCCGATTTCTCAGGTTGATGTTGGCCGGCAAGTCCTGTCGGCCAGTTTGACTTGCGTCCTGCTGTCCCTCAAGTTTATTCTCTTGTCAAGTTTCTTGACGATTCCCGGTCACACGAGGTCCGTTTCCGTTTCCCGAAGCTTAACGTCGACAGCAGTCAGTCCGCAGTCATCGTTGCCCGCAATCCCAGCAAACGATCATGCGGGGATCCCGGCACTCTGCGGAACAAACTTCCGGGGAAAAAGTTACAGAAATGGGCCAGATACTTCCGGTCTTTCCGGCAGGTATCGGCTCGCTCCACGTCCATCGTCCCGTCAAACGATAGGCCTCATTTGGTCATCCGATACAGTAGGGTGCCTCCTATGTTGGGTTTTCCGACTTCTGATTCGCCTTCTTTGCGGATATATTCCAAAATAAATCTTCGATTCTATTTTCCCCGAAATTGTTCTTGTGTTTATTTATCTCGTAGGAACTCGGGTATTAAATTATTCATTTAATAAAATTTGGATTTTTTTTAAATTTGAATTAATTGATTAGAGGGCTTTGCAGGTTTTGATACGATCGCGGGAATTATCGTTGTTGTACGCGGGACCTGTATATCCATAGTGGTCAAGAACTCGACATTGAACGACAGTATTTGGGTCGAGGATGCAACATTTTATTGGTAACTTCCCTTTTTTTCTTTCGTTGTGATCGAAAAATTTACTCAAATTTCGATTTTTGCGCCTATTTTACCCTCTACAAATTTGGGGATTTTGGGTGGTGGGGCTTTAACAGATGGGGATGTCCTATATGTCCTGACGGTCCCTTTTCGGGCGCCATATGGAAGGTTTTCTCTACGGCCAGGATAATCCTCAGCAGCCCAAAGATCCTCCCAGAAAATGTATAAGATTTGAGACGCCAGAACATAAAGTGCCAAGATCTTACCCGGATTTTTGAGGTTAAAAAAAGGCGACGATGAGAGCACAAAAGAGGACCCAAGTGGCTGGAACTGGGTTAAACCTTGGCCTCGGAATCCACCAGCAGGGGTACAGGCGGCCCGGAAGTTCTACAGCGGCAGCCACCCGCGCCCACGCCTGGAATTACTTCGACGGCGAAGCACCTCTGGGACTGAGCAAGCGGCTTGGAATAGCTCCAACGGCCAGGCTACGATAAGGGGACAAAAGACGGCCCAAGTGGCTGGAACTGGGTTAAACCTCGGCCTCGGAATCCTCCAGCAGCGGAAACCCTCCCCTACGGACGAGACAGGCGGCCCGGAAGTTCTCCAACGACGGTGACCTGAGCGGGTGGGGAGCGGCGGGGGTTTCTGGACTAAGACGTATTTTGCGTATTTTTTTCAGTTAGTTTGCATTTTCTATCTCCTATTTTATTCTCCGCACACACAATCACATTGGCCTTATATGGCCTGGCCATAATTCTCGGCCCTAGGCCGTGCTTACCCAGTCTTCGGATGTATTGGCTCGGATCGTCGTGGTCCCTCGAAGTTCCTCCGTGTCACTCGCGATGGTAGCGAGGGTCGGTTTTCTTTGCCCACTCGTTGCCACGGCGGCAGCACTACCACGATCCAAGGGCTTTTCCGTTCCGCATTCCTGGCATTCCATGGCATTTCTTGGCATTCCTTGGCATTCGATTCTGTCGATCGGCTCTGTAGCATAGCAGAGAGCACAAAATCAAAACGGTTGCCTATGCTCTGCTCTGTAGCACTGAACGTTGGAGCACGGAGCACGGAGCAATAGCAATAGCAAAAAAATTCGCAACATGCTATTTGTAGTTTTAGCAATAGCACAAGCATCGACAGCGAAATGAGAGCAGAGCAAATGAAAAGAATATTGTGCTCTCGTAGCAACTTCGTAGTCGCTCTCGTAGCAACCGCGTAGTTGCTCTCGTAGCATTTTTGTAGTTGCTCTCATTTCGCCGAATCTTGCCGCATACCAAATTTTACCGCTACATTTTGGCATGTACTGATTTAATTTTATTAAGATCGCAATAATGTTACTGTTAATTTAAAATTATAAGAATATATTAATTTTTCATATTACAAAAATAAAAAATTAAATTTCAATACAATAACAACAACAATAATTTCAATTATTATATTCTTGCTCTTCAAATAAAGGGAAATTGTCAATGGCAATGAATTGGTATCCGGCAAAATTCGGCGAAATGAGAGCAACTACAAAAATGCTACAAGAGCGACTACGCGGTTGCTACGAGAGCGACTACGAAGTTGCTACGAGACCAAAATATTCTTTTCGTTTGCTCTGCTCTCATCTCGCTGTCGATGCTTGTGCTATTGCTACAACTACAAACAGCATGCCGCGAAATTTTTTTGCTATTGCTATTGCTCAGTGTTCCGACGTTGAGTGCTACAGATCAGAGCAGAGAGCAACCGTTTTGATTTTGTGCTCTCTGCTATGCTACAGAGCCGATCGAAAACAGAGCAATAGCGGAAGCAGAGCTATATTTTTACTTAAATTGCTGCTATGTAGCAGCAAATGCAAACGCTGGTGTGACCATCAACGAGTCGTACCTAAAATGCACATAGGTGGAGCAACTCTCGCGCACGGAGCTGTTAAAGTCAGCTGTTTGTTTGTAAGCCGACGGACACAGGATAAGTGCGAAAATTAAAATTAAAAAAAACTCAAGGAAACCTAAGAGCTGGTCAAAATTTTGAAATAAGTTTTAAGCAGTGGGGTCTGTACTATGTGTTTTACTTCACCCAGATGAATCTTACCTAAGTATCACCGTTATCGGAAGAATGTCACGATAGTACGGCACAAAGCTTACAAGTCTGACTTCCATCTGGCAATGAATTAGCGGACCATTTTTTTTTAAAAACCGCAGATGTAGCACTCCTGATTTTCGCAGAATCCTTTTCGAACTTCTGAACGCAAGTCAAAAAATTTAACTTCCGAACATCCATATGGGATTAATTAGCCATAAGCCGCGGAGTCTACAATGCCCGCAATGCTATCAAATATCAATGCAAGCGACAATACGTTTAAAGTGTCGGGGAACGGACTTTTACAACTATTATAATATTTATATATAAATTTAACGAACAACTAAGAGACAGTATTCTTTCAAATACGCTGCAAACATATACAAGTAAAATAATCAAAAAGTTAAAAGGCTTCTAGCTCTAAAAATACATACATGTATTAGTTTAGAATACTTACCTTGTTTCAAAGTTGTATGTGGGCCTTTTGATGAACAAAAATGACGGCAAAAACTCAATGAACACGCGCTTTACCCAGGGAGCCATTCTATGAGTTTGGGGTGAACGGAAATGCACGTTCAGAACGACAACCGTCACGCAGATACTTTAGATAATTTATAGAATATATAATAAAAATATGAATTTAGTTTATGCAATATTACCTTATAGACACGAGAATCATAGCAAATATAAGATATTTTCCCAATAATGGCACAACAAGTGATGTAGGAGGTATGATTTCAACCACCAAAAGAAAGAACACATGAAGACTAATAAGAATTGAAATAGAGAGCGTGACCTTTAAAAAAAGAACATTTAATAATACTGTTATGGTCGTCATATCAACTGCATACCTTTTCTCCACTATCCGATGGTAAATAAAAAGTAAGAACGGTTAAAAAAGAAATTCCCATACACGGTATAATTATATTAACCGTGTAAAAAAGAGTTTTTCGTCTCATGGTTATATTAAATGTTATGTCCAAGTACGGCTCATCGCAACATGTGTAAAACTTTTCATTCCTGCAAAATATAAAAACCGTAAATATTCAAAGAGTTATTACGCCGATGAAGTATTAATAAGTAATTTAACAATTGTAATTTGAAGTCATTTATAAATACAAAGCGTGAGAGCTCCGGATGTTATTATACTCTTGCAGGGTGTTAAAATTTCAGTCAGAAGATTGCAACGCAGTGAAGGAGACATTTCCGACCCTATATAGTTTTTAGATTTGGTCACTATTTCCTTGGAAAATGAATTATATCTTTCCAACGACTGGACCTTGTTGACCTGTGTTATTGGTTGAGCGATATTTTTTCGCTCAGAATATCGCTCAAATTGCGATATCTTCTTTCTGAAGGGTTTTTCCGAAAAATTTTTTACATGATCTTATGAAGCGCAAGCAGATAAACCCAAAAAACACATTTTTAAATAAAAAAAAACAATACAACAGTACAAAAACAATATTTATAAAGGTATTTGTTTAAAGAAAATCACTAATAATGTGTATTTACGGTGCCTCATATATATATATTTTTTTTTTTATTTTCTCGTTTCGGAATTCTTCCTGGCTTTTTGCCATTTTTAAAATGTCTGCACCTTTTGTCTGCACCTTTTTGTTCTGCCAGGCGCCACATTTCTGCCAGCTCCTTGTCGTTGCTCAGTTCAAAGTTACGAAATATACCTCTTACGTAAATATACCACCGACTTAATTAGCATTTGCATTTGCCTGGCATTCAAATAGGAATGCCAGGAATCTTCCCGATATTTGTAGATTTCTGTATTAATGCATTATTTCTGTTGCAGTGCATTTATTAATATTTAATAATTAATATTTTAACCCACAGCTAAGGTGAATTTTTCAAGGCCAATCTGTACTTTCCTAAAGAATATTTATTGCGTCCGCCACGAATACAGTTTGTCACAAAAATTTCGCACCCAAATATCGAAAAAAACGGAGATGTCTGTATTTCTATTCTACATGAGCCCAGAGATGACTAGTGGGGCTATGAAAAAGCATCGGAGCGCAGGTTACCTGTGCATACAGTAGAAACTATTTTGATATCGGACATATCTATGCTGGCAGATCCTAATGATGAGTCTCCAGCAAATGTAGATGCCGCGAAGGAATGAAGAGAATCATACACCGACTTTAAGCGTAAAGTGGCTCGTCGTGTTCGAAAAAGTCAAGAGGAATGCTCGTGAAGAATATTGGTCCTACATTTGTAAATTTATATTAAACATTTTATACATTAAATGGATGAACTGAAATTTAACCGAATTTTTATTTTTTTTTTATTTTTTTTTTTAATAGACGTTGATGCACTACGGTCAGTACACTCAAGTGGCCCTTTTGAAACCAGGCACGTGCCTGTTGGGGTTAGGTATTAGTAGTCGCGATGGAAAATATAGAAAAGAATACGAGGAAATAAACTACTACTACTACAGTACGCTAAAGGGTTCATGCAGTTCAAATGAGGTTCTACAATGGCGCAAAACTAAGGGTATAAAAGATCTAGTATTTCTACTCGGTACGTGGAAATTGAGCTGACCTAACAAGTCAATACTTTCCACGTCGCGGTGAATAAGGTTATAATTAAAGTAATGCCTAGCATAATTCTACGATTGGCTAAGGAGGGAAAGTTATTTATTTATTTATTAAGAAATGGCAAATTTCTGCCATGTAAGGTCGTACCCTTACCTCTGACCGAAAAGGGAGTGTTTTTTAATGATGTGCTCCAACTCACATTTGGTGGGCAGAGGTAAGGTAACATAACAAACAATTTGAATTAACATCTAAGGACAACTCGACATGTAACAAATGGAAAAACTTATTATACAAAGAACATAAAACACGAAAAGGCTCATGCATTTCGTAGTTAGTTCTACAGGCCTCCAGGGCGATGGGTCGAAAGTGACGGGAAGGCCTTGTAGGGACCGAGAGCCTTATGAGGTTCAGGAGGTAAATTGAGGAAATGTGACCATTGATGATTTTATGCATGAACATTACGCTATGGCAGGTCCGACGGTCCATTAGCGTAGGCAGGCCTAAAAGCCGCAGTCTGGCTGAATAGGAAGACAGACGACGATGTGGATCCCAGTTTAAACCCCGAAGAGCAAACAAGAGGAATTGTTTCTGTACCGATTCTATAAGGTCCTGATATTTCGCGTACTGGGGTGACCATACACAAGAGCAGTATTCAAGAATGGGACGAACGAGAGAGATAAATAGGAG
>VNJQ01003960.1:0-48508 GCA_008042515.1 Drosophila truncata
TGTTTGTTAAACTTAATAATAATAATTAATAAAATAAAATGTAACAAAATATTTATAATAATTACAACTTAATTGAAAAAGCGTTTTTTTTGTAACTTAAACATTAAATTACGTCCTATAGCACAATGCACTAATTTGCACAAGCCAGGACATACGTGTGTGTGTCCTTTATGTCATTATATCCTAGAAAACGATATCTATATCCTATAAAACCATCATATATCCCTGTATAGCACACCAAATATGACTATGAATGCTTGTGTGTGTACACTCTTTTCCCTATTTCACGGGATGCGGAGGGAGGCGTGGCAAGCCCATAGCGCACAATTGATCATTTGGATGTGCTCTATAAGTACATGCAATAAAATTGGCAAAAAGTATGCATAAACCCCTTTAAATCAACAAAAGAGTTTTATTATTGAGTGAAAAAAATAAAACTCGTCAATAATGATTATTTTTGAGTTTTATTTTTTTCAATCAATAATAATAATTATTTTTGATTTTTATTTTTTTGCTTAAAAATAATGATTAAATGCAGATTTTTATATTTTTGATCAAAAATAATAATTATTATTGATTTATATAATATTACTCAATTTTAATCATTATTAATGATCAAAAAAATATAAATTAATCTGTAATCATTATCATGTGATTTTTAAAATAAAACTTATAATGATTACGTTCCCTGATTTAAAAGGAATTAAACCAAAAATAAAAAAGCAGTGGTGAGTTCCCAAATATGCAAGCATAAGAAAAATATTAAAACAAGCCAAAAATGAACGAAAAATAGCTACAAAAATATACCGGCGACAATATTGTTTTTTTCTAAGATTTTATTTGAATTAATTTAAATGTTAAGCAAAGGATTTAAATGTTACTGAATTTTTTTCTTTTGATGCCTTCATAAAAAATTCAACCACGACAGAAAAGGAATGTATTGTCAAAAACGAAAGTGACTGCTTAGTGCTTTTGACCTTAAAATTAAACATTGTTCCTATGTTAATTTAACATAATCAATATTATATATTGTAAAAAGATCGAAATATTAAAAAATAATTAAATATATATTTGTTTGAGTCTACCATCCGATATTGTTAGACATTTTTTTACTTGAATATGGGCTAATCCGGCAGATGGTCAACCAGGACCGAAAAAATGAATGTCCATTCTTTTTTTGAATTTCCTAAAACAATAACCAAATTTTCATAATTTAATGGATTCATAGCATGTAATTTTTCACCTTTTATTTACTTTTAAAGACACCTTTATATTTATTTATTTCTCAAGGAAAACATATGATATGTTTGCTCGTTTTCTACTTAATCTCTTTATAACAATCTAATAAGAAGAGAAAAATTCAAACTGAGCGAACAAATGTTCAATTACTTCTTAATTTGTATTTTGTTTCTTATCTATGTTCAATCGTACGTTCGCTATCTCAAAAAATTATTTTATTGTAATTGCTTCGCGTTAGGTGAAAGCAGGTGGATGCAACTTCATTCCTAAAGTCATTTTGGTATCAAGGATCGAAACTTAAAATAAAATTGGTGTTAAAACCAGCCAATTTTTTTATATTTATTTTTAAAGTGGTGTACGTTTGCGACCCAGAGTACTTTTATGCCCATGCGCGGTACTAAAATTTCAGCCAGAAGTTTCTGTCGCTTTCTTCGTAACTACTCCCTCGGTTTGAAGTTATCTGAATGAAACTTTGCAGATAGTCTTCTATATATTTTTACTCCCACATAAGTCGAAATGGGCCGGATCGAACGACTATATGTCATAGCTGCCTTAGGAACGATAGGAAATTTTTTCGAAAATGAGCTTTAACTTTTTTGTTTTCAAAGTATTTAAATAAAATTTGAGATTTGGTCATTTTTAATTATTCCAGAATTTCGATTTTAATTTTATGAAAATCAAAAGACTTATATTTTATACTATACTTAAGCATGAAAAAATCGTACGTTCGCGACCCGTACGTTCGCGACTCCATCTTAATTTAATTGTACAAAAAATTAATGGAGACATTTAATTGGAAATAGGCTTGATAGAAAGCTACATGCCTCTTTTTAAAAGTAAATTTATTGCAATAAAATTTCCATCCCAATTCGCAGATTTTTGGATTTTGCTAGAGCAAACCAAAACCGACTTCCATTTCACGGACGTTTGCGACCTTATGTTTTTGCCAATATTATAAAAACGAAAAGTCCATTAGAACCATAATTTATACCAAGAAAAGAACTCACCAAATGCTATCGGAAACCAAAATAAGTTGCATGTTTTTCCATTTTTATATATGCTAGAACTAGCTTATAATAAGCAGGACTGGCAACACTGCTAGTGATGCAAGTTCGACTAAAAACATCAATGTCGATGTCCGTTGATGTTTTTACACGGGAACATCGATGCATCGCATGGGTATAAAACAAAAAAAAAACATCGGAAAACCTCGGAAAATACAGATAAGAAAACCTCGATGCTCGTTGCATCAATGAATTTTGTAATTTATTTTAAAAAAGCTTAATTTTATTAATTTATTTATGTGTAAAAATTTTAAATAAGCTTCCGGAGTAATTTTTTTTATTTTTTTAGATATGTTTTGTAATTAAATATTTTAAATAATAACAATATTTGTGTTTTTATAGCAGTCTTTCATTTTGTGAAATTTGAGACCGATGTTTCGTCAAACATCGATGCATCGGTTAACATCGCGTTCAACAAAAACATCGAAAGCCCTCGGAAAACATCGCTAAAATAAACATCGACGTTCGATGTATCGATGTTTTCAGCATCACTATTGCTGACTAATATTTTCGATTATCCCGACAAATTGCAAATATTAATTGCATTTAAATATTAAATAGAAAGGATGCACGGACGAGTGAAGGTACGGACCACGGAGGAGGAGCGGGAGCGGAAGCGGAAGGAACAGGCACTCAAGGTGCGGGCCTACCGCGCTGCTATGGGAAGAATTCAAGCTAAGCGGGCGGCGGGAGAGCTGGACAACGAAATGCTCGGCCTGACTGTGCAGATCCTGCAGCGAAATCCGGACGTTAGTACGCTGTGGAACATTCGCAAGGAGTGCGTCCTGGAGAAGCTATCAAGGCTGTCCAAGGAAGAAGAGCCTGAGCAGCGAGCGCAAGCAGGGGATCAAGGCGAGCCGGAGGAAAGGAACGAGAAAGAGGAAGCTCCCCAGCCGGTAGATAAGGCCCAATCCGTGTTCAGCTGTGAACTGGACCTCACTGAGCAGTGCCTGATGGTCAATCCCAAGTCGTACAATGCCTGGCACCATCGCTGCTGGACGCTGGAGCAGAATCCCCAGGCAGACTGGCAGCGGGAGCTGCATCTGTGCAACAAGTACCTTAAGTTTGATGAGCGCAACTTCCACACCTGGGACTACAGGCGCTATGTGACTGAAAAGGCCGGCGTACCAGCTGCCCAGGAACTGGATTTTTGCACCGAGAAGATCAAGGTGAACTTCTCCAACTACTCCAGCTGGCATCACAGGAGCCTGCTGCTCCCGGAACTATATCCCAACGAGCAGAGGGATCGGCCCATGAGTGAAGAGAAACTGCAGCAGGAGTTGGAGATGGTGCTTACGGCCGCATTTACGGATCCCAATGACAGCAGTGCCTGGTTCTACCAGAGATGGCTGCTGGGCAGCGGAGCCCAGCTGGATAGGGCTCCCAAAATAGCTGCTTTTCGACTGGAGTCCAAGGCAGCCGTACTTGCCTTGGATAAACCCACTCCAGACCTGGATGGACTCAACATCGAACTGATTGTCGGTGACCAAAATGTACAGTTGTCACCCTGGCTTCCGGTGGACAGTGCCAAAACCACCTGGAAATCCCAGTCAGCCCTCGACTACCAAAAGAACTCAACATACATCCTTAAGCTGGCCGACCAGGAGCTGAGTCTCGTCCCTCTTCCTGGTACTGAAGAAGGGGCGTTCTACTTTGCGCCACCGCGTGCTGCTGCCAGTTGCAGCACAGAACTACTCGCAGAGCTGAAAACGCAACTACAATCGTGCCTCGATCTCTTAGAATATGAGCCAGACAGCAAGTGGACACTGCTAGCCAGCGCCCTGCTAATGCGAGCTATTGACGTTTCAGGGAACCACGCAAAGAGCCTGGATCATCTGGCCAAGCTAGAGAAGGTGGATGCCCTGAGAGAGGGCTACTACAAGGACTTGGCTGCGAGGTGGACTTTGGAGCTAGAGTTGGCCAATTGGCCTCAGACTCCTGGATTCCCCAGGAAGTTTGAATTGGGTGAAGATGTATCGCTGGCATCGATTCCTTATGGGCAATACCTAGTCATTGCCGATGAACTGACAATGGCCGCGAAACTCAGGGAAGATTTGGGCGACCGAGTACCCAAAGCCTTTTTAGAACTGAAACTTTAAGAGAGTTTTATGTAAAATATATATATAATATATACATAAATAATATATATATTATATTACCCCGTGGCAGGCTTTATTTTCCATTCGGTGCTTCACAAATGCCTCTTGTTCAGGAGTCAAGTGCATTAAATCGGAAACAACATTCAATTTAGCAACTATTCCTCTTTATACAGACATACGTATATATATTTTGTACATAATTGATAATATTATTATTACTCTTTATAAATAAAAATGTGTGTTGCAATTTGATGTTTATTAGTTGTGGAAGTTTGAAGAAGTAAGAATTACACATTTTATGTTTTGTTTGAATTTAAGCTTAATTATAATATTCAAGAATGTTTAGATCTTGCTATAAACATATTTATTAAAGCTAAGTTTACATATTTACCATGAATTTGGAATGCAGGCTTCAAAAGCACACAAATTGTCACCCAGGAATTCCTTTGCAAAGCCGGGCGCTCGACCAAAATCTTTGACAAGCCGCAGCCATCCATTATCGAATGATTTTCACAATAAATGGGAAAACCATCAATACGTCGTTGTCACGTCACCGACATGCAACCAATGGCTACTTTAGGCGCTCCCTCAAGCTGCCACATGGCATCTGAAGCATTCGATGACGTTGCTGTTGCTGCTGCTGTTGCCGCTGTACTGCGATGTTGCTGGTGGCCACCGCTGTCGCCTTGTGTGTGCAACGAGGCGCTGCGAGATTTGCGGTTTTTTGGCGGCTTCCGCGGTTGTATAAATTATGCAAGGCCCTGGAGATGGAGATCCTTAGCGATGGCGATGGAGATGCGAGGCGCTCAATGCGCGTCCACAACATTGGCAGCCGCATGTCATTACGTGCAGCAGCCGCACAGAGAAAATATCACTCACAAAAATCATTTTTTATTTAAGTTAGCATTTTACTCAAAGGTCGGAAAAACACATTTGCTTCTACCCACTTAAGGATATCAATTAATAATAATTAATTAATTAATTATGTATCTATCCATAAAAAGATTAGATTTCTAAGCATTTACCTGATTTATTGGAAATATTCAAATTAAAAAACCTTTTTGTCTAAGAACTCGCTCATCTTAAACCTTTCAAGAGGCTTCTGATTTTTATTTTCCTGAGTGCATGCGAGTGAGCTGATGGATGCGAAGGCGGGGTTGGAAGGACATCACAGCCAAGACGGAGCGGCGTTTGACAGGCGTGTGAAAGGCCGCCAGACGTGCCTAGAGCGGAGCTCCTGAGAGATGGCATTCTCACTCAGGTGTTAATACACACACGCACTCCCACTGGCTGGAGGGGAACCACGGTGGCTGGGGGAATCTACTAGGTGCATCTGTCACCTGGCAGGCCACACCGACACACACGTCGCACGCTCAGTGTTTGTGCAATGGAATTTAATGGAGCCGGGTGGATATGTATGTATATCCGCCTGCATATCATATTAACATTAGCACACGCCTTGGCATTCAAATTTCCGCCTCACTCAGCTGACACTATATCCGCTGGCAAGGCTCCCGGCCTCCCCCCATTCCCCGGATCCTCTTATTCCGACATAATCTTAATTATGCCAAAGCCATTTCTTGCAAATATTTTACGTTGCTTCTCCGACTCCATTCCGGAAAACGTGACGCTGACAAGCCGACGCTCATTAAAATGTTTGGGGCCAATTATTAAGTCAATTGCACCACCAAAGGGGCTGGGGGTCTGGCAAATGGGTGAGGTTGCGGCTAGGGTTGGGTGTGGGGCAATTGCAGCTTCCAACGCGAGGCGACTGCATCTCCACCTTATCTGCAAGCACAGGATCGCAGACTTAATTAATGGGACCCGTCAATGGGAGTGGGCGGCGGATGAGGGATAATGATGCAAATGCACGTTAAGATGCCATCTTCGGTCGGTATGAAAGAGATTTATTTGAGCTTCATTTACCATGATTACAGAGCCATAAATATTAATCCAATAGAGCTCATTTTATGTATGCAAAACTTTAACAAACAACAATATTAAATAAAATAATGCAAGGTGATTCAAATAAAACATAAGATATAACTTTTAAAGAACGATCGATTTACTAAAAGAAAGATACGATAATACCCGATGATATTTTTACAAGGCATATAACCATATAACTCAAGTTCTCTTTTAGTTGCGAATAACCTATATTGGCATTAAAATCATTCATTATAATAAACTATAATTCATAACTTATATGTAATTCAGTTCAATTGCTTTCTAAAAATCATAAGCTTGTCCTGCAAGCAGTCTTAAAAGGATCAATACTCAACGACAACATACATTTCATATGTAAAACTTGGAGATAACTCAATGCGTTATCAATAAAAATAAAATATCGGAATAATAGTGATGCCTTAATGTACGAACAACAGTGTATATTAAAATTGTATCTGTATAATATTTATATCTTTTATAGTTTTACAGTAAATACTTTCCAAATTCCAATTGTTTGGCACAAGCCTTAAACTGGTGTTTAAATCTTAAAAAGAATTTCTTTATTTGTAAGCATTTTCCTGGTCCACATAATGGGGTTGGGAACTAACAAAAGAAGCAAAGTGCTTGAATATTGTTTATTAAGTCCAATATGAATTTTGTTTAATTTTATTTTTGCATGTTGCCCAAAGAAATTCCTTTCTTAATCCTCAAATTGGTTGTGTTCGTAAATTTGTAAGCACCTATATGAAAATAGTTACACTTTCAACTTTGCCTCAACAATAAGAAGAGATTTCAATCTAAACGAAGAATTTTTTTGTCAAAAGTAAGTCACAAACTCATGAGAGTCCAGAACAATATGTCCAACACTTTTTTTTCACCATAACCCGCAATCCTGGTTCTCAGATAGTCAATAAAATGCAGTAATTTTCTGCCACCCGATGCGAGTATATATATACAGATATTTGTTCGCCCACTAAGAGTATTTCAGGGTTCGGTGCACCTTAAAGGAACGCCTCTCGGCCCTTCTGAAATTGACTCGAAAATTGTATTTGTTTACCAAATTTCAGTGTTTGCCCTACCTAACCTGCTTTGGCAAATTTTGCCACATATCTTCCAGCAAGTCATGTGAGTCCTTCGTCCTTCCCCCGAGCACTCATAATTTATACGCTGCTCCATGGCAACCATTCGAGCGTTTCCCTCCTCATTTTGCCCTTAAATTATGTTTATATATTGCCTGAATTTCCTGCAGCTACCCTCCACTCCCTCCACTCCCTCCCTCCCCCTGGCCACTGACTAGACAAACTGAAAATGCCCCTTAGTCCAGACAATGCACACAATACACATGTTTTAATGTAGACAGTTTTTAGACGTGATAATGCAAGTGGAAAATCAGAAAAATATATTGTTGCTGCCATGCCAGTCACCAGCAGTAGACATCGCAGGAGGGAAAACAAAGCAGCACAAGGCGAAGAATAAAATTCCCCAGATATAGATATGCACAGGAAAAAGGGACAGCATCTCCAGCAACGAATATGTGGTTAATGGAACGTTTGGATATTTGCATTTGCGAGACTTTCTCAAAGTGTAACCCTTAGTCCTCTGGCCAGCCCGTAACCATATGCAACATAATAATTTTCTTTCCGTCCGCTATCGTCATTGGGACGGACTGCGATGGTACCCAGAGACTACGTACGGACTGTACGCCATAGGGTCATAGAGTGATTTCTGTCTACAGCTGTCACATATTGTTTAGTCGAGGGATCTGTCTCCGTCGTCTCGCATGTATGGAAAACTCATTACCAGCAGCTGCAGCTGCGGTCGCCCGAGTTTCCCAGCCAAGTTTCCCACCATAGTTTTCCCCACCGAACACTTGATCCTTAAATAAGTTGCGGCAAATTGGCTTGCTGTCGGCCAATTGAATATCCGTATCGATTTGGTGCGGGTTTTAGTGCGACGCCTCCGCCTCTGCCTGCACTTTTAATTGCATAACACATAGTTTCACGCTTCTTGCTTACACTTCACTTCACTCCACTTCGCTGCGAACAACTTGGCAGGGCCAAAGTTCACTTTAACAAGTGAACAACTTTCAATGGGCAATTAAAAGGGCATACAAACCGGGGGACAACAGCAACGGGCCTCCGACGCGGATCAGATCGGGGTAAGAGGTCGGAAAGAGGGCGATGGGCGCCAGGACGTCACCAGCGAGAAGTCACCGGAAATGTTAACAAAATGCATAGCAGCACAGATTCAGCTAAAGTTTTCGGGCCGAAAGGCAATTAAAGTTTTGGCACCGACACAACACCACCACACGAAGTACACAGAAAAAACAATAAAAAAAAAAAGTTCGTTTAAAAGTGTGTATTTTCATTTGAACAATGTAAATAAGAACTTTATCTTTACATATAGAAAATAGATTGGGTGATAAAAGAGAAGGGTAAAGGATTTTGGATAGGACTTCAAAGGCACAAACCTCAAATCACTTGACATGTATGTATACAATTAATAGCTCCTGTTTTATCTATAATTAGTAATATTACAAAATCAAATATACTAATTTAATTTATAAAAAACGGTTGGGAATTTGTTTAAACTTAAAATAAAATAAAAATGGAAAAGTTTAACTGGTTAAGGAATCGGATTTTGTAATTTTTTCCCCCGTGTATATGAATTGAGGCAGGGCCACCGCAAGATGGTGCCTTCGTGTCCTTGCTGGATGCCTGACTGCTGTTCCGCCAGTTGCCGCAGGTCCGGCTATAAATGTTTTACCATAAAATATAGGAAATTCCCGCCATCACGGATCCGCAATTAAAGTTTATTAATTTACAGCACGAGGCGTTTCCAACCCTCTTAATATATTAACCATCGTTAGGTTCGCATCTCAAAATAACTTATTAAAATTTACGCTCAATTCAGCCAAAACAGGGCGCCATCAAACACTGACGTCATTACACTCAGCCACACACACATACACACTTAGGGGGTGGTGGCGCATATAAATTGCATATTTATGCACTATAAACATTAATTTACTTGCCATTTAGCTAGACGCGCAGTTAATTGAAAACAACAATATCCGAGGCAGTGCAGCAGAAGCAGCGCCACCATCAAATGGGAGCCTGACACGGCCCCTTTTTTGGCCCGGAACAGAGCCACCCCATTTCCACCATAATGCAACAGCAGCCAAAGCAAACAACTTTAAATTATGCAAAGAATAGGAAAATGCAGCGTGCAAAAATTGCAGCCATCATTAAATTTGCGTGGGCCAGCGGAGAGATGAGAAGATGGGAAAAGGGGCGGGGAAACAGGCAAGACGGGTGGAGGGACGAGAGGATTTGGGGGAGTCGGAGTAATGCCAAATTTAATTGCAATTAATGTGCAGTAAAGCGGAAGTGCCATAGAAACGGGCAACGCGTCGGCCATTGCAGTACGGGCTGGCACTTCCGGTTGGCGCCATGTTGGAGCACGCTATATTCCCTGCCGTGGGAGGGGGAGTCCCAAGAGGGGTTAAAGGGTAACTGAGTGGGTTAACCCGATACTCAGGGCAACACTACTATGAGAGCCAGGAATGCCCTTCTCGGGTTAACCCTGGAGATTACACTAATTGGGTTAACTGGCAAAAGTATGCTATGGGTTTTAGAACAGGCGCACACGGGTAATATGATACCTCATTTATTTGTTAGTTACACTCGTATTAAACTCATTGCATGCACACTATTTATTCACATTCAAACGATTACAAATTAAACGAGTCTATTGTTTCACAAAAGTAAATGTGAGCATTCAGATTAAAGTTTGAATTTTGTAATTAGTTAAATGAATAGTAATGTGAGATAAACCTGTTTTGGACCCACAAAAACAAATAGAATACATTAAAAAGCTTAAAGGATAACATGTCCCTTTGTTTATTTAAAATTAATTCAATTCAATCACAGTTTTTCAACAAAAATTAACATGTTATTGTTTGATCATTAATACAAGGGCCTCTGTTTTTATAATTCTTTTCAATTTTGTGTAATAAAATAATAAGAGGGCTTGGGCTCCACCTGAATTAAGGTTTGGTATACCCGAATTTACCTCCGTTGTCCTCTGGCTTTGCAAAATTGCATGTCCTGGCGGAAACGGATGCGAGAAGTAAGAAATCAAGTTTAAAGCGTCCCGCCACCGTTTTGCAACATTGCTTCTACCGCGTATCCCGAAAATTGGGAGGGGTGGTGGAAAGACAGTGGTAAAGGGTTAAGGGATAGGGTGACAGAGAGCGGTGCTACATGTTACAGGCTACCTGGTTGCATTTACCTGGCGCCGTTGCGAAATTCAATTACTCGTGCACCATAAACCGATTAACTTATATAAATATTTATATCGCTGAAATGCAGTCGGTCGCCAATGGCTTTATGGGTCGTAGCTCTGCCGTTCGATGGGCGTTCCCAGGGGCGGTGGACGGATGTGTGAGTGGGCGTGGCCTATCTGCGGTGTGTCCCTGCATATGCAAACAGTTTCCCAGCAGGGTTCGGCGGGGACTTTCAGTCATTCAGAGAAATGGAGCTGCGGCTGCAATAATTTCATTTGCATTTGCATTTGTTGCCGTTTATGGTCCACTCAAGTGTTGTCAGTTGACCCGGAACCCCTGTTCCCCGCCTTCCAAGTGTTTAATGATAACACGCAGGGTGTCATCCACAGGCGAGGACACTCGAGGCCAGAACAGAGGCGACACGGAACAAAGCAGACACGGTCCGGAAGGCATATCAGTGCACTGCCAACACATGTGGGCTCTTCCCAATGCAGTTGCAGTATAGATGTCAAACCTAGTACCTAATAATATATTATAATATGTCGGAAATCAGAAGAAATTTTCAACATAAAATAATTCGTTGAGGGATCATTCTTAGTGAAAACAAAAGCAATATATATGTATGATTTAAAAACTATTGTTTAATTAATTGATGTTAATACATAAATCCACAAGGGTATGTCTAAAGTTTATTTCAAGATCATACTGATCCTTAGCATATTTGATGATTTCATGCATGTATTATTTTGCATTAATTATAATTAACTTCATTTCATATTTTAGTAATTTCTCCCTCTGCAGTGTAAGGTTGTAGTTGGCAGGAGGCAACTACAACTTGTCTTCATAAATAGTTGCTAAACAGCGATGGGCCCGTGTAAGTGGCTGGTGAGTGCAATGTTCCCGGCAGCAAGGGACATTCAGGGGGCATGAGAGACAGTGTCAGTCATGGGGTTAATACCGAGGTAAGTGCCGCTCTCGACCTCGACCGGCCTGGTGTCTGACTAATTGAGTTACGCATTCCGGCGGAGTTTGAGGCGAGCCTCCGAATAATAAAGTCCATATGGTAAGCGTTTGTGTGTACAAGTATTAATTTCATGACTTATTCAAGCACCAGTCGGAATAAATGATGATTGAAACTGTTTACCAATTAAGGTGTTGACCGCGAAATTGGCAATATATGGTTTCTAAAATTTACTGAAAATGTTCTCTTTTAATTTGGCTATTATTCGCAGATATAAATAGCAAAAATGGGACCAGCAAATCCTATGCATAATATTCTTCCAAGAACGGTAACATTCTCTAACTCATTTGTTATGAATTTAAAGTAGTTCTAGGTAGAAAACTATAAGTATGATTAATAAACCTTGTACGCTTAAAGATAAAATTAAAGCACTTCTTTGTTTAAAGGAAATATATCAACAAAATAAAGTAATATTGTTATTTGCTTAAGAATGTTTAAACATGACATTGGTTTAAAATGTCATATTAAGAACTCCCATATTTCCACCCTTTATAACTCCCCATACTTGAGAAGCTTTTTAAATTTCTTGATGAACATTTCTTTAAAATTCAATCACATTCCCATCATGCAAACATTTTCAAATAAATTATTCAGCAAAATTCCGGCTGTGTTAGGTTAACTCAACCGAGTTTAAGGGCGCCATGAAAAATTCAATTCATCAACTTTGTGTATTTAACTTCTCACAACAAGATGGAATCGTGTAAGTACTCGCAGTCATCCTGACACATGTAATTTTGCATTTTGAGCCTCTTGAACCACTCGACACATCAGCAGCCCGCCTTAAAGTGTTGGCACCAGAGACCCGGCTTCTGGAATCCGAGGCCCCAATGCCGTAAGTCTTCTACTGGACCCAGGTTCGGCCATATTTCACCTGCAGCCGACACAGGAGCTGCTGCATCTGCTCCATGCTCTGGTGCGCGCGTCTCTGCATGGCCAGCCACTGTGCCACCGAGCGACGCTGCAGCTGCATCAGCTCCTCCCGGATCCACACATGAACCGCCTGCAAGCGGCGCACCTTCTCCCACACCTTATCCCGCTGACCCATTTGCGAATCGACATCTTTGCCGTTCTCCGTGGCCACATCTATAGCCGTATAGTTGTCTAAATCCAGCTCCATATCTATGATGGCAACGGCTGTTGAATGCACGTTCATTCTGAAAAAGAGTCCTGGTATTTGCACAGAAAAAAAATTCTTTGAGATTGCCAGGGTCGATTTACAAGCAGGGATTAAAATCAGATAGCCAACTTAGATTTTAGTCAGACTTTATCAATAAGATGCTAGAAGATATTTTGCAAGGCATACACTGATAGAAAAAAAGTTTACTTTTAGTAATTGGTGCATTCTTAAAATGAAATCTTAATATAAGTACGAAAATTCTTAAAGTCTGATTTTTTAGGGTTAATTCAAGGGCAAAAAAACTAGATTTAAGATTTCCCACATTCTTAAAAAAAAAAATTTTAATATTGTAAAACCAAATATTCTCGAATCTTAGCCGGGACGGAAAAATGTGTGAGTAAGGTTTTATTTGGGATTAATACATTAGTTTTAAGATTTAATAACAATTCATAACTCTCTATTTATAGATTTAAGTAAACATTCTTTCAGAACGGACGCTTAAGTGAAACTTAGTTTAGTTAAAGTGTAGTTTGGTATTAATCATACGGCTTAGTATTAACAGTTAAAGGAGTGATTAGAATTGTTTTTTTCTTTTTATCTTTGTAGATTTTTTTGTTCTTAAAATAAGATTTTAAAAATCTTGAATTGAGAATGCAAAAATTCTTGAAGAAAGAACAAAAATCTTAAAAGAAGACCGAAATATTCTTGCGCTGATTCCGTGACAGAAATTCTTGTTTTTTTTTTCTATCAGTGTACTTGCATCGATGTATATAAATATTTCAAATCTCTTTAAGTATGTAAAATATGTAATATATTTTTGAAGAGATTTGGAATACTTTACTTGATTTTTTTGTAAGTGTCTGTTGGGGACAGAAGCGGAAACTAGGAATAATTTATGCTTGCCAACTGGGTGGCAAACTTCCATCTAATCGCTTAATTCCGTGTTGTAAAAACTTTGGGCCCAGTTCCCGGCATCCTAACCCGGATCCTTTTACGCAACGCATTTGCGCATCGAGTGAGTGCAACTTTTTCTAGTTGATTGACTTAAAAATCGAACATTTTCCTCGCATTTGGTTAAGACGTTCCTATATTTTTTTTCCAGCCGGCTAATGCTCTCGATTGGTTGTGAGCAATATCCAGTGATGCGTTGGTAAAATTTGCAAATCGTTTGGGCTAGTGAAAGTGCGGGGGACGTGGTGCTCCAGCTCCTTGAGGTGGCACAGACCGAAATTGCTTTTCCGCTCTCTGGGTCAACGAAGCAGAAAAATGTCTGCCTTGCTGATGCCAGCTAACTTCGATTTCCCACTAGCGTATCGATTGATTTGGTATTCATTCGGCTTCGCTCGCCTGCCACAACTTTAAACGCTACATGTCGCCGCAACTAAGTTCCTCCGTAGCCTTTGTTCAAATTGCATTGCACCCGGGCGACCCAGTTGCCTTTTGCCTTCTTTTTTGGGAGAGCCACAGACGCAGGTCTGTCTCAATCGGCAATTCGAATCGCTGAGCACTGGCCGAAATTTGTTTCGTTTCGTTTAAGCTTTAAAGCTTAAGGATAAAAGTAACAAAATATATTTTTTATTATTTACGGATAATACTAGAGCACAGATTTGAAATTGAAAGATCGAGGGTGCTTATGTAATGATTAGGGTTTTTAAGACTCATACACAGATAGAAAAATCCGGGATATTGTTGCCGAAATTAATTCCAAATGGGAATGATTTTTGATTGAGTACGGGTTTTCTTATTATAAGTATGATATCACTTTTTTTTCAATCCCCAAATTCTTGATTTAATCCCGACCATTCTTAGATATTTTAATCCCAAAAATTCTTGATTCAAAAGTAACAAAATATATTATTTATTATTTAGGGATTATACTAGAGCACAGATTTGAAATTGAAAGATCGAGGGTGCTAATGTAATGATTAGTGTTTTTAAGACTCTTAGAAAGGGATCCAGAATTACCAAGATTTACATCTTTAAAAACCTATTTGGATACTAAATTATGAATATTATGAAAATTTGTACTTTGAATATAAAATTATTGAAAAAATTCCTATTAAAATGTGTATCTTATTTAAATGGAATAAACTTAGGTATTTTTGAATGTATGAAGGTAGTTTCAGAGAAATAATTTAAATAGTCAAACTCTTTACTGTTTACTGTTTACTTTTAATTTACAAGCTAAAGATCTGATGGTTTACTAAATTAATTGTAAACAACTACTTCGTTCAGTGTTCGCCGCTTGGCAAAGCAATTTGTCGAAACTCCGCACTGACTTTGATGCTAATGATCGAACCACCTCATCTTGAGACAAGGCCAAACAAGGCTCTGACAAAAGAATGTCAACTGGGCGTGTTTGCTGCTGGGAAATGCAGCAGTTTTCACTTTTCCTTTCTTTCGGCTCAGCAGGCGCCAAAGGAGCGACTCGGGAGCTAATGCACAGAAACGCCCCAGCTGCGATGTTGTGGCTGCCAGTCGTGCGTATGCGTAATGTTCGAGAAATGTCTCCCAATTCCTTCCAGCTGAAATGTTCGACAAGCTGTGTGCGTGCCTGTGGATTGGATGTGTCTGTTTGTTCTCTATTTGTGGTCCAATGCCCGGGGCCAATCCCGGATATTACGCATACGTTGCCAAGGCGAGAGATTACCAATTTTTAAGTCGGAGATTGCAACGATAATGAGAATTGGGCTTTTTGGCCATGCCTCCGTTTTAAACGTCTGACTTTTGAGCCGAAAAAATAAAGTTTTCGAGAGCATCAACGCCAGCTGCGCGGTCTGGCAGCCTAATTGAAAATCTATGCCACTAAATGTAAGCCCTCCCACTGCATCCCCAGCTCGGGCTGTCTCTGCCTCTCAGTTGATTTTCTGTTTGCCGGAATTGGCAACTTAATTATTTCAGCGGCACGTCGCCAGCGCCTGGCGCTTAAGCCAAACCTCCCGACAGCTGGGAACGCGCTGGAGGAGCAACGACAAAAAAATAGGAGAAACGGAGTGAAAACAAATACAAAAGAATGGGAAAAAGCTGCGAAATAAACAGCGCTTGCAGCTTGCAACGTCAGCGGAGGAAAAAACAACAGCTGCTATTGAGAATCTGTGCCGAAAGATAAAGTCGCCTGGCAAACGGATTTAACTGCGCAACTGGCGAAAGAAACAGTTCGAGCAAAAGTAACCGACGTCTCTATACCATACGTCTGCGGGTGTGTGTGACCCCATTAGCACCGACAGCCTTCTGGCACGCCCACTTATTTCAACTAACGCCCACACCAGCCCAAAGTTATAGCAGAGCAAAAGCCGAAAAAAGTCTGAGACCCGCTTGTGGCTTTATTCATGGACATGATTCATTAGTAGACATTCAGAAGCGTACGTTCTCAAAAACGGAACTCTCTGGCATAGGAGTCACTTTTGGAAATAAATAGAGGAAAATGCGTTCTAGCTGAGTCTGGATTAAAATTAAATTGATATTTATATTCTTAGGGATACTATGTATATCAAGCATGGGCTTCCTTAGAACACATCAGAACTTTCATTGCATTTTTACTATGTATTGTATTCATATAAGATTTATTTTATGTTTATTTTGAGATTAAGTATTGAAGGTTCGCCATAATAATATAAATATTATATTTTTTTATTCATTATGTATTTTGTTTATCTGTGTCTATTCTATTATTTTAAATTTAAAAGGGGTTTTCCTGAGACTCGCCTAAATAACAAGATCACAACCACACGCGCTTTAACTTGTAATTTGTAATCTCGATTTCAGTGGATATTTTGCTACTTTTAAACTCCTTCCAAAATATTTAAATTTTTGACTATATTTTTCTTACTTCCTTCAAAAAACTACGATATTGTTTCTTTAATACTTCCATTAAATTGTAGTATTTTTCATAGTTCGCAATTAAAAACTTAATAATCTTTTAAAAAATTACACTAAAACAATTTCCGGAACACACTTCCATTTGACACGTATTTCTTTTCACTCGAGCCATATCTGCGCTCACTCTTTGCCAATGACTTGGGCAACTTTGACAGAGCAAAAGTAATTAATTTTTGGCAACTAACTCAAAACGGCAAAAGGCGCAGAAGGAATTGCAGGAAAAAAACGCAATAATAAGGCAAAAGAGGCGCCACAATTAACGCCTGCAACTTTAATTGCGTTTTAATGTGCATCAGCCGCAGAGCGGCTGCCTGTTTGGATGGTGAGGTGCAGCGATGCTGGGTGGCCAGGTGGCTGGGTGGGCTTTAGTCGAACGGGCTGGGTGGTCCAACGTGCTCTGTCAACCGCAGGCGGTGGCTCAAAAGCGTAACAAGCATTTTGCCGCGCCTCAGCAACATGGCACTCACACACGCTGACGCTCACAAAGGAGCGGAGACAAACACACACGTGAACGAACGGGTCCTGTGACGGGGCTGACTATGGTCCCTGCGAACAAAATGGCGATTCTCGAATCGAGCTAAGGAAATAAATATTTTTTTAATTATATTTCAAGCCTAATCGAGATTGAATCAAGAATCTTTCGGACAGGCTAAGCCTAAAAATGTAATGCATAAATTAAAAAGGGAAGAAAAACAATAAAATTTTATACTTCTAAATCTAGTTCTGGCGACTCTTTCGCGACTCTTCTGTAAGACTCTTCTGCGACTCTTTCGAAAGAGTCGCATGCGCGTCCCATTTTCTTCCAACGGATGATCAGAAAACGATCAGAATGCGATGTCGCGGGCGATCAAATTATCGCCTGGAAGAGTCGCCCGGGACTATTCCGCGATAGAAATGGTTTGCAGGGGTTGTTCCTGTGAGTGTGGAATTGGATGGGCCTGTGCCTGAGTGCCTGCCTCAAAAGCGGCTTAACCAACACGCACACACACACTCGCACACCCACAAAGCAACATGCACTCAAAGAATGTATTCGATTTTGCTATTATTTTCCAAAGTTACATTTGTTTTTGCGAACTCCTTTCAGCGTTGTACAATGATATACATATAAACAATTTAAGTTGTTACTTTTATGAATTCTATGAGGGTCATAAAAATTTGCAGGGGCTTAAGGCCATACATTATTTTTATTTAAATTGTTTTATAAATATTTTGAATATATCTCCCCTTTAACGCCTTATTTAATGGTGACAACTTATTATATTAACCAATCCTAAAAACTGACAGATACACTTTTCCAAGTGCTGCGGGCTGAAATCCGAGCTCCGGACATGGGAACGGACACGGACACTAAACCGTGCGCCTCCGTCTGGGCCAACTATTTACATGGCACCCCATTATGTCCGGACTCGTAGCTGCGTCTTTTGTGTTGTCCCAGTCGCAGTCGCTCTCGCTCGCCCTAAGTGACGTGATTTAAATTTTTATGCCCTTTGAAATTTTCGCCGCCCTGCTTATCGCAACGTTGATGTTGCCATCTCTGTCGCCGTATGCAGCTCCGTCCCAGTCCCAGTCTCCGCGTCCGCATCCGTCTCCATCTCCGGCTCCGGCTATGTCTCGGTCTCCGTCTCTACGGATTCACTTCCGGCGTACACGGGACAAATCACGTAATCTGGCCTTAGTGGGTCAAGCAGCAGAAGCGGCAGTAAACTGTAAACCGTAACCCGTAACCGTAATGTAACAGCCCGCACGGAGAGATACAAAGATACTTAGGTGCACGGGACAAGTACAAGTAAATAGACATAAAGATACACGACATGAAAACCACTGTCAACATGGAGTCACATGCTGGTAATGTCAAGTGTGGTGCGACTTGTGGACCGGCACAAAACCCCTGCCCGTCTCCACACAGGTCAAATAAGTCAAGGGTGCTTCCGAGTGGAGGGCTCCGACCTAAAAATACTCTGCAATAGAAATCGGCTTTCAAAGGCTCCAAAGTCGCAAACTTCCTGCCAGAAACGTATCATAGCTACGCAGGTGAATTGGGGACAGATATCAGAAATAACCTATTGAAAATCTGTCCCCGTTTCTCTTCTGTCTCAAATTATACCACAAAGTTTATGTCTTAACAAGCAAAGTAATTTGTTGATTCTAATGTGATGTGTGGGAATTTATTTGACAAATAACACTATAATAATTGGGCTTTGAAATGTGAGTTTATACTTTATCTTTTCATGGCTTTGCGTATGATAAAATAGCATAATAACCTATCTTTCTGACACACTCATTGATGAATAGACAATCACATTACATTGTAGAGAGCTTACCAATTTCTGGTTTGTTTCCTATTTGAAATTGTTTCATCCTTTGTGATCCCTTCCCGTAGAGATAGTGCTGGTTCAATAGAAACAATTCCCTGAGCTTGTCATTCTTTTAGCTTGTTACATGTTCTTATAGAATGCGAAGCACAGCAACGGCTTGCCAGTAATTTTGTTGTGCGGTTGTGGCAGGTGATGTTGTTAGTTGCGGTTTGTGACATCCTTTGAAGTGCATAGTTGTGGTTTGCTCCCAACTAAAAACGCACACGCACAATAAAAATGTCCAATTAATCCACGGAACAACATGCCACTTGAGGGCAACCAAAATGATAGATTCAAAGAGTTAAAGCTTTTATATATTGATATATATTTATCAAAGAAAGAAGGAGAGTATGTCGTCAAAATTAATTATATCTTTAAATATTTTATGCAGGTTTTTATTATAAATTATATTCAGTGTACAAGTGTTTAGTTGACAATGCCAATGCACTTAATGTGGCATTCAAGTCGACTTGGCCTTAGGATATCGCTTTTACTTCCGAAAATTGCGCATGCAACGGACGGCAGAGAGTGTCCCTAAAGGCATCCATTAAATTGTTACTTAAATCGAGTTCCTGTTAAATGATTAATCCCTTCGGTTTCCGGCAGGACAAACATCATCATCGCCCTTAAGTAACGGTTGTCACGTCCGCTCGGCCCCCAAACAGAACGGCGCGACGGATCAACAAACCAGGTAAGAGCAAACACCGTCGAGGGCCGCCTGATTTCGAGGGCTACTGAGCGGTGCAGACAGACAGACAGACAGACAGACAGGAGGCAGGCAGGCAGGTGCATAGTGCAAGGAACGACTGATTTAACTCGAGGGACTCGGCCTCTCCAACGATTCCAGGAGACGCTCAAGGACACGTCTTTGGCTGCGACTTCAAGTTGAAGTGTTTAAAATTGTTCGCCATTATCGACGGCCGTCAATAAGCGCATTAAAACATTTCTGCAATTCGCACGCCCCCGCTGACGGTTGATGGCGATGACACGCGGCTGTCATCTGGCAGCTGGGAAAGTGAAAAGAGGAAAACTGCAAGCGCAGTGCTGCTGCACTAACGAGTCCCATTGATTTTCCCTTGCTGGCAAGGCGGGGGGAAGCGAAAAAAGAGCAGGGCGCGTTGGGATGTGCGCACGATGCGTATGAGTAATGGGAAAATTCTTAATGGGCGAAGAAAATTGGTTGGGCATAAACAATGAGATGCCTGCGACCGGGGAGAATGATAATGAGTTCACCAAAGAAGGCAAACCGGAAAGTGGAGGACCATAGACCAACAACCAAAGACCAACGACCAAAGACCAACAACCACAGCAGGAGGACATCATTAGGCAAGGCTCCAACGCAGCCAGGTGTGTCATGCACACCAAATATTCTATTACAAAATGTAGATTTTGTTCATTTTTGAACCTCATCAGATATGCCTCGCATGGGAAAGCCGTTGAGCCTTTTGATAGAAAACGCATTTATGCTGAAATGATGGGAAATAAGGAGATTTTAAATTCATAGAATTACTCTTTATTAAAATGTTTTAAAAATAACCTAATTTATGTGTTATATTTTCGTTAGGCATTTTAAAATCGATTTTACAACATTTTAATAAATTGTTTGTGGTCTTCTTAGCCTATTATAAAGTTAATGATTAATTAATAAAGCAAACAATTTTTAATTTCACATTAAATAATAATGAAAAAATCATAGTTAACATGCAGCCTATGAACTGAACTAAACTATGTTCTTGTTAAATACTACTTAATGATTTTTAAACCATTACATTTTAGTAGTATAGTTTTGTTCAAAAGCATTAAATTGAATCTACTTAAATTAAAATGTTAAAAATATCTAGTTTATATTATTTTGTTTTTACTTTTATTTATTTTTCGCAACAATTGCAGCTTAAATACATTATTTTTAATAACACAATTAAGATGATTTTAATTAACCACCACAGACCCTCCGCACATAATCCTTTGTGCACTGCACACTTTTCGGCGTCTCGCCAGAGTCTCATTAATGCGATACTTTCATTACGCAATCAATAAATTATGATTCATATTAATGCCATATCGCAGCACTTACTGCAGCTCCTTGCATTCTTTGTGTCGCCCATTCGCAGTTTTTATCCACTCTGCGTGCAATATTTAATCAGCCATTTCCAGCGAGCTCAACAATTCGGTATCCAATTATAATGATTTCGCTGCCTCCTTATTTAATTGTTTAATTTTCTTTTAATTTTCGCCCTCTTCCCTCACATTTATCGCCGCCCTTGTTGACCCAAATCGAATTCGTGCTGACGGAAAATTGTGCGTTATGCGAATGGGTTAATATCGGGTTGGATTCGGTTCTCAGGTCGCTTGTGGCTCAGGCAGGATTCACTTTCATAAAAATAAAAGATAATGGAGCGGTTCGCAGAAGGACTTATCAGGTTAAGTGGACGGCCCCCTTATTAACCCTGGGGCATTTGCTGTAATTACTTGAACTGCTAATTGTACACGGCACTGTAAGGTTCGCCAGCGTACCTGGAAAACGGTCAGGGAGGGTTAATGTTTGCAGGGCAAAGGTAAACGATTTCATATTTTACCTTAGATTGGGTTGAACTAACTGCTTTCATCTCTTTAATGTTCTTGCTTCTAAAAATATCAATTTAAATAGCATTTCAATAAATAAATACAGCTTAATTGTTAAAGAAAGTTATTTTAATTTAAATTGAATTTAATACGTAAACAATTAGGAAAAAAGAGGATCACCCCTAAAAATATAAAAATTATTTACACAACACTAATGTTTAGCATAACGTTTAATTTATTGAAAACAGACAATTTTTTATGTACCTAATTTAATTTCACCTGTCAAATTGTTCACTATCCACCATATGCAGCTATTCCCGCAAAGGTCTGAAAAAATAATCAATAAAAAAAATGCGCGTGGTTAACACCTGGAAACAAGATTTGGTAAAAGGAATCGATTTAAATTCAAATGAGTTTGAAACTTTTCAATAACTTCAACCCGCTTGCAACTATTGGGAATTGTGGTTGCAACTCTTGAGGTTACAAACTTACTTGTTGGTAACACATATTTACATATAAAAAATATATTTATAGGGGTTAGCGACGAAGTTAAATGAGGAATATTAAACATCAAAACTCTCAATTTCTGTCGCAGTCACATTTTAAATTTAAAGTTTTTAGCAACATTCAAACTCTTTGAAATTGAATTGAACCAAAAACCATCTAAATTTAGATAAACACTAAAAAACTTTGAGCTCTTAAATTCAAAACTATATGTATATACATATATGGGCCATGTCCAAATAACTATACATGGTAAAAGAAGGGAGTGCCACCCTTAATAGTTTAATTATTCCACTTTATGGCAGCCACTATCGCCAAGCATTTATGCTGAACAGTGTAATATTTTATTTAAAGTGCGCTGCTGCTGTTTGCGCCGCCTATTTGTCCTTCGCGTCCATATATCATTGGGGGGAGCTGCCGAAAAAAAGACACTGACACAGCGACAAATTTGCTTGCTATTTATGCGGCGGACAAATTGGGGAGAGCCCTGGACAAGGGAAACCCGACCCCAAACCCGAACTCGAACCCGGGTCCAAAGTAGGTAAACATATTTAACATACGCATGTGGACAGTGTGTTTATAAAAACATATATGCAAATTATCGTGGCTAGCCTTTGGCCCTCTGCGCACTCGTTCGGACAATTCGCGTTATTTATAATGGACAATTCTCGTGTTGTTGTTTATAATTTATTTATGCAAATTTTCAGCTGGACAAGCCACTGCAGTGCTGCTAGAAATCGGAAGGAACGCGGGATCGAGTATGTAAATAGTTATTGCCAGCGAAATCAAAACTAAAGCGATTTTAAAATATAATTAATTGCAATTGACCCGATTTGTAATTTATTTATTTAATCCGCGCCAAAGTCACGGGGGAGCAAGTAAAGAATTGATTTATATTAATTTACACGTGCGCAAACGTTGGCATTATACTACCATTTGTGGGGCTTCCCGCTCCCTAGCTGCACCAGAAGCCAATTAAATAGTCGGTCCTTGACAAGGCAGGGATTCCTCAGCAGCCTCCAATGGCGTGGATATAATTAGGACGAACTAGTCGGCAAACGGGCTCAGTGAAAGCCCTTTGAAGGGCTCCTCCACTCCCCACGGAGCATTCAAACAGAGTTCCGTGAATTCGGGGATTTCAAACGCATGGCCGCCCAGGAGGCTTCCGACAATTAGGCCACTCTGTATAGGAGATAATCAGCTCATTACCATTAAAGCCCCTGTAAACTGAATGTAAAGTGAGGGCCTAAACAAAAACCCCCCAAAGCAAACAAGTCGGTCTGTGAATGTGCGTAATGCATATTGTATACTATATGATATGGCATCACCTTCTACACAGCAGAGTACACATGTTACGTGTAACTGACTGTTCGTTCATTTGCGGTATGTATGATTTAGCAGCTCAACACTCGCCACTTGGCCACAACTCACTTAGTGCCGAGCCCTGCCGCAAATGGCCATAATATTCAAGCATCACCAGGCGGAGATCTGCTCCAGATCCAGATGGGCATAGGGATGGGCTTCCAACGTGGCCCAGACCGAATTTATTGCAGCCCCAACCCCCAAACCAGGGCAAGTCAAGCCAAGCCAACTCGGTGTCTGCGCTCGAAGGGCTTTTGTGTTGAAACAAACCTGACACAGACCAACCCAATCAGCAGACTTTAAGAGTTTGCCACAATTTCCGCAACATTTGATTGGCATCTGCACTCGAAAAAATAGACAAGTCCTTGATTGGATTTTAAATACACTATTGAGAGAGCACCAACATAATTCAATGGAAAAACTATTGAAAGTAGACGGAAACAGGACAATGTTCGCTTGAGAACTTACGAGAAGCTTGAAATTTAAACGAACGTTATTTAATCTATTCATTATAAAAATTGGAAATAGTCCTGTCCTTGATGTTCATGTTAAGCGAGTTACTATTTTATGTATATTTTACATTTATTTCCTTATAAAAAAGGATTTATAGAAGAAATAAAGTTTAGTTTCAATATTATTATTATTATATTTCCAAGTACTTTTGTATAACCTTGAAGAACTTCAACTTTCAATTGCAACCAACAAACAAACTGCTTACTTTTGTATCTATCGAAAGGGAAAATTCCGTTTAAATTGAAGAACTCCGAGAGCAGTTCGATTACACAATATTATTTTTCTCTACAATAATATTTTTGTTCTATTTTTCTGAGTGCGAGTAGTAAAGTCGAGAATAGCAGGGTAAGCTGTTTTAAATTCCAAATCAAGGCTCGCACCTTTAATCAATTTTCGGAGCCCTTTCTGGAAATAGAGGCTGCTCAATGCCAAGCACCCTCGAAATCAGATACAGTCGGGAGCAGAAACAGGAGACTGGCCGAAAGCGCGTGGAACGGGTGGCGGAAATCTGGAAATCTGGCCACCCGCAACACTCTGTGGAGTGTGTCATAAAATGCCAAAACAAATATAAATTTTCACACAATTCAATTTATATGCCCGCAGCACAAGCTCGAGCACCGAGAAAGGATGCTGGATTCAGGATACGGTTTCAAGAGCCCGGCTGTATCGACAGCTCCAAAGTAGTCCCGAGCTGTTTGGAGGGGATCTGCCTGCGCCGCGCCATATCCTTTC
This sequence comes from Drosophila truncata, assembly GCA_008042515.1. Lineage (NCBI taxonomy): Eukaryota > Metazoa > Arthropoda > Insecta > Diptera > Drosophilidae > Drosophila > Drosophila truncata. The sequence goes on from VNJQ01003960.1 coordinate 24,682, forward strand.
CTTTGCCATTGCCCCATCGCCGTTCTCCTGGCCCTGGCATCTCCTTTTAGCCATCTTTCGCCAACCATTGTCTACTCATTTTACCACTTGATTGTGTTTGCACAACATTTCGGCGAGAGTCGCGTCGCGATGCAGCCAACAAACTCTGAATAAAACAATATACCAAGCCACGAAAATTTGAAATGCAAAGGCGGTGCTAGGGGCAAACGTTTAACGTCGTCCGCCTGGCACGAGGCATGTTACAAAACTGGGGTTACGGCAATCCCGATTTGATAGAAGTAAAGAGCTACAAAAAAATTGAATTTTATATTCTAAGTTTTGTTAGTTTGAGTATAAGCAAACGGACATTTTAGAAAAAATTAAAAGTGACTTTGAAAGTCTATAAATTGTATAAATTTCAGCTTTCAGCTCATACTCATTGAGACATACAAACTTTATTTAACAATAGTTTATTATTTAAACTTCCTTTATTTTTAAAGCAATTAAATTGTTCGACAGCCCCTTTTATTTCCTAGAAATGTGTTTTCTTAATGTTTTGACACGCGCTGTCATAGTATATAATACATACATATATCGACGCATGTCTGGCCAAAAATGAAACAAAGTTCAATCAGAGCTCGTGCCTTGCCAGTAAATCAAATAAAGAAAAATGCATATAAAAACAAGGACGGCAACAAGCATGCCAACAAAAGCGTTGTACCAGAAACTTTTTATCAACTGCCGAGGCCTGAGAAAAATCGAAATAGGACCAGAAGAAATTCTTGCCGACACTTGAGAGTTGTTTGCTAGCAGAATGTCAACCAGGAAAATAAAATAATTTAAAATAAAATGAGACCAACAGCCAGGTTATGCACTAAAGAATTGTTCTTAAACTCGCATGAAATAAAGAAATTCGAGTCTTAAATTAAGGCAATTTCTACACTTAACCCCAGGTGATACTTTCTTTGAAAGAAGTTCAGACTTTTCTGTATAGAAATACTTTTGGGATATTTGCTTGGTCGGCAATCCTTTGGGGTCAAGAACAGCATTCGAAATGCACATCCTTTGTTGTGTCAAGCAATCAATGATATGTACTTTCAAGTAAATATGCAGTGCACGCAAATCCTGGATGCTTCGGCCCTGCCGCAAATAGTACATATGATAAAATACGGGCAGAGTCAAGAGTTTTAATTAAATTTGCATACACAATTTCTGCAGCAGTCTCATCAAAAGTTATGGCAATTGCACGGCTCCAATTGTTCAAATTAAATGCGAATGCACTGCCATTTGGCCGGCTTACCGACCAGGTGCGACGACGAGCTGCGAGGACGATGGGCGGAAGGATGAAGTCGCTCATATGACTGTCATAAAAGGCAGCGGCTCATAGTGCTGCAATGCGTCCTATTTAAACTGTTTTTAATGACGGCGCAGCTCGTTGAGAATTGAGTCCCTGACTGGGTAAATAAGCAGCCGACAATCAAACAGAACATGATCCAGACATATAGTGCATATGTCTGCTGGGGCGGGGGCGCGGAAACCGGAGCTGGGCGACTGCTCCTTTCAATTTGCTGCCTCTTTTGAGTGCTTTATTTTTTAATGGCTCCTGCACGGGCCTTGGTTTCAAGCAGCCATTGAGTCATTGTATCTACCTTGTAATATGAAAATCGCTTTGGCAAAACTACTTGATTGTTGCTCTTGCTCTTGCACATGATGCCCTTCCATTTTCAGGACCTTCACTTTGTGCATTAAGCAGCTCCTTGATTCTCATTAAATTGAAATATACTCACATTAGGAGATTTTATGAATGCAGGTTACATCTGATTTATTATTATTAAATGCAAATTGAATAATACAACAGTTTAAAATGCAATAAGTAATTTTGAAGGAAGTATGATTAGTCATTAAAGAAAATCGACGTTTAATATCTAACGAAAATTGTTTGAATGTTTTTTATTATGAAATTTATATTTTTAGGGCAGAAATCAAGTTATATTGTGATTTAAAAATGACTTGTGGCCTTGGCACTTATTTTCACCTGATATGAGGAACCCTTCAGAAGAGCATGAAAAATCTCTTTGTTGGCTTAAGTTTCCTCTACCGTTTCAGTTATTTATTTATTTTTTTTTTTGTTTTGCGCTGCCAATAAAACATGCATTTCACTTTCAGCTCAACCGTTGGCAAACAATGGCGAAAGGTGGGGAATTCTCGAGTGAACGGAGACTGGAGACCGGTTGCGGGAGCCGTATCACAAAAACATCACTGCCATCGCAACGCGAGGATCCTTTGTGCAGTGTGCACTCAATTATTTGGTCGTTACTTGTTTCTTATTACCTTTTGCCTACCGACACTACGACTATAGTGCATTATAACTGGAGGACAGGGCTTTGTTCCCGCGGACTGGCGATACAATTGGGTTTTGCGGAATGGTGGAAGTAAATGCGAATTTAATATGCAAAAGAATAGGACGGAGTCATGCCAAGATTGCTCAAAGGATATCGGTTGAAGATTGCTCTGCGAATCGTTTGCAAAATGAACAAGGCGAAAATTGACAGGAGTGACAGCATTTAAGCGGAAGATATCCTTGCAGGAGTACACTTCAAGGCATTGACAAAAATATATTTTTAAACTGTATTAATAGTGAGCTCTTTAATCTATAAATGGTAGATTTTTTGTCCAACTGATTCCAAGAAATTTCTTTTTAAAAATCATCACCCACAACCTCATTCCACAATTATTTGAATACTTTTTATACCCTTGTAGGGTATTATAGTTTCAGTCAGAAGTTTGTAACGAAGTGAAGGAGTCATTTCCAACCCTATAAAGTATATATGTATATTCTTGACCAGCATAAACAGCCGAATCGATCTAGCCATGTTCGCCTGACTGTCTGTCCGTTTTTTTCGCAAACCATTCCCTCGTTTAATTTTTCGAAAAAAAATGTTTCGAAAAATATGTTGCCATTTATTATTATTCCAGAGTTTCGGTTTTAATATTATGACAATCGGACGACTATATCCTATAGGTGCCGTATAAACAATCAGGAAAATAATAGAACAAATCATAGCTGTTGCTCAATTTTTATTTTATCAAATTTGAGATTTGACACTTATTATTATTACGGAATTTCTATTTAAAATTAGCTTATATTTAGCTATATATTTAGCTGCTATTATAGCTGCCATAGGAACAATCAGGGAAATAATAGACAAAATCATTACTTCGGCGATCCGAAGTTAGCTCCTTTTCTTGTTTAAAACTAAATTAGACCTAAGAGTTACAAAAAAATTAAGGCCCGGTACCCTTTATATTTAAACAATTTCATTATATTTCTTTTTTATATTTGATGGTTTTCGTAAATAATATTATTTATTGTCTTATGAATTTCTTGCTTTAAACATTCATGAGAGGTTGCAATCGCATTCCTTCGCTTGAGAAGTATTTGCTGCAAAGGACACTAAATACTGGTTTTAACTGCCTGTTGATCCGAATCGGTTAACATCATGACTGAGAACAGCCAGCAATAGCAGTCCATGTTTCGATTTCACATTTTCCCCGAGTCTACTACCCCTATCGAAACGGACAACGTAACGAAACGGAATAAAACACCCGAAGGAAGACTTTCTGAAGCGGAACGAACATGTTGTGAAACACCAAACAACCCCTGTGTTTCAGATGTTCGTTTCCTTTCGCCACACTGCTTGGTATTGAAATACAGGGGAAGTTTGTGGTCCAAGGAATCGGGAACAGGACACGAAGGGATGCTGCAAACGAAATGGAGATGAAACCTCGGCCACGAGAAGGGGTACAAGTGGCAGAAGTTAAACATCAGAATCGGAATCTGCGAATTGCGAAATGGGAAATGCTCCGAACTCCGGACGAAGCGATTCAGTTAGAAATTTGCATGGTTCAGCGGCGGACGTCAAGCGGGAAAAATCGGGCGAATTGTGAAAAGGCCAAAAACAAGGCTTGAGTTTGAATCGTTTCGCGGGCACTCTTAAATACAACTGTTAAATGCACTTAAAGGACTCAGACTCGAACTCAGATTCGGGCTCGGTACCAGACTGAGATCCTGGTTCTTCAGCTGGCGACCGGCCTTTGTTTACGTGAATGTGTGCCAAACCGGAAGTGGGCGTGTCCGCCACCCGAATAAGTAAAGTCTAAAGTGGAGTGGAGTGTAAGAAAGCCCATTTTTGCCCCCTCCTCGGTCGGGATGTGATTGTGCGAGTGAGTGCAATGTGTCTTTTATAAATCAAGGAAAATCACATTTTAAATTGCTGCGCATTAGAACGGATACAGATACAAAGGCAGGGCTCCGAAAGGAGGCAGCCAGGCTGGCAAGGATCGAAAGTCAAACGCCGTCAAACGTTGATTGCGTCGTCGTCTATCCACGGAAAAAAAGCGAAAAAGAACGTGAAGGATTTGACTGATGTGAATGGAGTGAAGGATGCGATGTGACCTAGCCCACAGCCCTTAGCCCCCAACCCCAACCCCATCCCCATCCCCATTCCCGCAATCATGTCCTTCCTTCTCCCGCAGGTGGCACGTGCTATTGTCTGGCCCCCATGTATTTCAATTCGATTATATTGATGAGCATATGATGTAATATATGGAAATATAATCTGATTAGAGGCAGCCGGCTCTCGCGGCCTAACCGGGACACCTTCCCGTGTGCGCGATTTGCAAATCGTGCTCTGCCATAGATTTTAAAACTCATTAATGTGCAAAGACGCCAATCCCCCAAGTCTTTGGTGTCATTAGACAGGCATAAGGCGAAGAATAGGCAGAGGAAGAATGGGAAAAAGAAAAAGCTGATAATGATACTGGCAAGTCAATAAAGGTGTTGGAACAGGTGCCAGACTTGGCCAGGATATCGGATAGCAGCTCTAAAAAAGAACAGGCGAAAGGATTTCGCGCTTGGCAACGCCAAGTAATTCTGCAAAAATATGATATATCCCGAGAGTGCAAAAACGTTGATTAATTGAGGGGAATTCGACAGAAGTGAAGTATCAACAACTGTCAAGTGCTTCTCGGGGAATTCAGTTATACTTGGGTGTCGGGCAAAAAAAAAAATAAAGAGGATACCGAGGACAATAGGAGATGAGAACTGTTTTGGTCCACATTAAATTGCAGACTGAGCTTTGTTCAGACTGCCACCAAAAACTGTAGCAGAGAAAGCAGATTAAAAAAAAAGCAAACATAACCAAAATGAACTGAAATAGAGTCTCGGCTGCCTGCTGGATAATAAAGTTGTTATGATTTGTTTGCTCCATAAATCACACAGGCTTAGGCGTGAGGCTGTCTTTAAACTAAGCAGATCTATTTATTTAGTAAATTTAAATTTTGTTAAAGTCAAATGTGTCAGATAATATTACTAATCACATTAGGAAATCTCTTGTATTTTTATTTAACCAACAAAGTGCTTAGTTGTCATGCAGAAGTTTAAATAGCAAAAAGGAGTTAGAACTTTAAGTGGCAAAATAGCCACAAATATGGGCAAACATAGCCACAAGTTCAGGACAAGATTAGACACTCTATTTGGGCACATAATTACTCTTCTTTGGCAGTCAACTCCGGCTGTCTGCGAGTAAATTAGAAAAGCCTTCCAAGCTAATGGACCGGACTTCTCCCTTCCAAAATAAATATCAATTTGTTGCTTGGCTCCCCTAATTACACGCTGGCGAAGCAGACTCCTGCTAATCGGCCCAGATTAGAGAGTGCAATAATGCATTTTGGATTCCAGACTTTCAGATTTTTATTTTGCTATTTGGGGACTTCGATTTCCCAGCTATGAGTCGACTAAGCCGGGCTTCTGGCACTCATTTGGAGGAGGACGACGCAGTTTTATGGGCGAACTGACTTTCTGGCCAACAAAAAATAACGAGGAGGCCATTAAAAATTTGCCGAGCTCAGCAGCAGCGGAGGAAGTGGAACTAATGGAGAGTGGAATCGGAGGAGCAATGGGGCTATGCAATTCATTAATTTATTGACTTATAATCAAGCCAGCCAAAACTTATGCCCGAAGGCAGAGCCGGATAAATATCCATTTATCACATAAATAGAATGCTAACAGCAGCGAATCCTTGGTGGCTTCTCGTTTCCCTCGGACCAAACTTGTATTTTCGCCTCTCCAGCCTGGCTGCTGCTGCGGTTGGCTTTGCCAAATAAAGCAAGAAATAAGTTAAAACATACTGTATGTTCTCTGCGGTCTGGCTCGAGTCGGCGAAATAAAAACAAAAACTGCAGACTAAAGTCACGTTCGTGCAACTACATAGAATACCCCCTAGGGGCCAGTGCGGTATGCAAATTCAACCGAGAAGACTTCATAAAAGCAGTGCAAATAATTAAATAACAGAGCGAGAACAAACAGCAAAATGACATGCTACTCGAGCTGGCGAAACTTGGATTAACTAGCTGCGAAATAAATAAATACGAAAGGCAAAAGTAAATCCCAGTACCAATCCAAGTTCTCGCCAAGGTGTGACATCCGACAGATGCCCTCGCCCAATAAGATGTCCTGGCGGGAAAGGGAACGAGGAGCAGGCGGCGAAGGAGCAGGAGCAGGACGAGGGCTCCTTGTGGGAAGGAATCCGGGAACTGCCAGCATACTGTTGGCATTTCTGGCAGCTGTCAGCTTTCGTGGCATGCGAGCGCGTAAGTGTAAACTTCTTTTACTTTGGCTGAAGCGAGTATCCCTCGCACATTTCTCCCCAACGATTTCACCACAATTTCGCCAAATTCTCAGGCGAATAAATTAGTTAGGAAAATGTGTAAGCTTTGCATACAACTCGAGGCGAATTAAAAGCGCTTCTATTAATAATTAATTTATTCATTCAAAATGAATTTATTTAAATATTTTAAGTAATCTGAACCTAAGTAAGCCGAATATTTATATGTATTTGCTATTCTAGTAATAAGGAAATACTTTAATATTTAATGATGTAAACAAGAAATATTCCATAAAGATTTCTGTTACTTCCTTAAGTCTTGCATTTCTCTATTATATTTATATTAATTTTATATTACTTTGTAATAAGAAAATAGTAAAAAACGTAGAGTTATTCATGGTTTGTCCGGTGGAAACATTTAAAGACTCAAAAACATATACTTCAGATACCTTCAACCAGATTCACTTTTGTGAATCACAACCATGTTACTTGGCATAACTTTTTGCTGGAATATTCACACTGAATCATGTACCACTTGAGTTTGCATATTAATCACAACTGCATGAGCCAAGTTAACCCTTCAAGAAATCCCTATCGGAGAGCTACCCGCTGTGGACTACCCACCGTAAGCCGACCAATCGCGTAACCAACTACCCGGCAATCTCTTGATCCCCCTGGCATGCGAGTCCGCCGGAAAATCGCTTCCAGGAACGCCCCGGAGACCTTGTGTTTACCATGCGAGCCCGAATCCAAATCCCTGCCCCACTGTCCAACTTTTGGCTACGTGTTCGGGGCTCTTCCGTGCTGTGCGGTGCCGGGGACCCGGTTCCGTGTGCCCTGCTAAGCTTTTGTTTTTGCATGCATAGTTAATTCAATTTCGCACATTTTTGTGCAAGTGTCGAGTGAAGCGTTTGCCAAATTTAATTTACATGATGAGATTTGCTTGGCTGCATTGTCGTTGGCAACTCGTTGGCACGATTTTTATAAGCTTGTCGAGTTAATTTAATCGTGCAGTGCAAATTTTCATTTAGTCGAAAGCACACACGCGCCCCTACACAACATGTGAATGTCGCACACCTGTCACACGAAATCAGAGGAAAGCTCCCTTGTTGGGCTGCCAGAAACTCATTACGCATACGCAGCGTGTGAAGACTCCAGCTCCAACTCCGACTCCGACTCCGACTCGGCTTGATATTTCCCTTCGCCTTTCGAGTAGTTTATGAAAATACCTGGCATACTTTCTAGCCCGGCCTAATTGGAGCGGCGCTCTGGCAACCGCCTCTGTTTCTGAATCTCGAGTTGATTAAATTTTGTGCGTGCGAGCTGGGTGAGTCGACGTCCCAGCCTGTTCAACAGGTCATATGCGTGATGTGAGAGGGCCCCCCTGTGAAATTACAATCAGTCCAAGCATTCTGTAGCTGTACTTTCGCATATTGCTATCATCAAATTGCCTAATTGATGGTTCTGGATAATAACACACTTTTCCCTTAATTCTGAGCCTTTTCCCAGAGCGAAGATTGAATAAATTATAAGAGGGATTACCATTTCGGCATCGGTGAACACTTGCCTTAAATTGATTTTACTTTTCCAGGACCTCTTATTTATTTACGTGCTGTATTTGGGACAAATATTTGCGGACTCAACTTTCTCTTTGACCTGTCTTTTCCCTTTAAAGCTGCTTAAAGCTTACTTCTGTTTTCTGCGGCTAAATAATTGCTAACTAATATTTATCATCTCGTTTTTGCGCTAATCTCTCAGATGCTGCTGCTGCTGCTGCTGCCAGATCTAATCAATCTCAGTTGAACAGTAGTTCCCAGGCAATATCATTAACAACACATGACCCCCGACCAGATTTCCGCACTCATATGTGATATAATTAAATTGGGCACCAGCAAAAACGCGCAGGACCACAGACACAGCAGCAGTGGACAGGAGGGCGGAGATAGAGATGGGAAAATTCGGTGAAAAACAATGGGACAGAGCGAGAACAGAAATAAGTAGACACTCAAATAACACTTAAGCCATCAATCAGCGCACTGGCCAAGGTCAAAAGGAAGGGCCACGCCCATGTCCATCTCTGTTAATTATGCCAGGACAATGGACCGCATACAAAACAGCAGAGGAGCCGGCGAATTCAACTGGAGACACAACTATGTTTTATATAAGAGATACAAGTATTTACCATAGAACGGCTCCCAAGACAAATGGCGGTCAAATGTCACGTTTAATTTATTTATGGCCAAAACACATAAATGTCGGAGTGGCAAAAGCCCGGCCAAAGCGGGGCTAGGGCGGTGGGAAGTGGGCGGGGTCCAGAGGTTCGAGGAAGGGCTTTAATTAAATAACTGCGCTAAGTGGAGCCAAAGAGTTGGCGTCGCTAATACAGCCATTAGCTGAATTCGTTGAGAGACCATAAATTTCACGCTCCAGCTCAGGAATCACAAAATAATACCCGAACTGTGTTACTCGCCGGAATAAATTTCAACTATACTTGCTCAATTTGGAGGCGAGGCGGTACTCCAGACTAATAAATAGCTGGTGGACGTAATTAATTCACTTCGGATTGTAGGAATGACCGGGCGTAACTTAGCAGAAGCCACCAATATGTTTAGATAAAAGTGACCCTTTTTCAGAATAATATATATGTGATTTATTTAGCAAGAATAGATGATACATATATGTCTAGACAATTGAAATGAGTATATAATTAACCAAGTTATAAAAAAATTTACTTAAATAAAAGGGGAATAAAATGCAACGATAAGAAAGAGTCCAAGGAATGTTTTTACTTATTTTTTTGTATGTAACAGATTTAATAACAAAATCAAGTATTCGAAAGTGTTACAACAAAAACTATAGGAATTATAAATAATGCAACTTTAATGACAAACCAGCACTTAAGTTGTCTTTATTCAACAAAAATTCGAATAAATTCCAATGAATTTTAATTAATGGTTAAAACCGCACTTAAAAGCTATGGGTTAGAGTTATCTTTACCAATTAGAATTCCCACTAACGACACCTGACACTGGCCTCGATATCGTCGAATATCCGTTTTCACACTCCCCAATTAGTTCGAATATATAATTCACTCAGCCACTGAATAGAGCTCCGGGCGAGTACATATATTCGATCCTTAATGGACCCACACGCGGACGTTTGGGCCACGTTTTCACATCAAGTGCGTAATGAGCAACCGCCATCGATATTAAGCCTAACCTCGGCTGGATATTGTTATGTATTTGTTTATTCATGTGTGTAAATTATGAGCAATAACAACGGCAGAAAGACAACAATCGTCAATCAGGAGACACGCAGGCAAAGGACCGTCAAAGTCCTGTGGGGGGAAAACGGCTTTAAAGCAATCGAAGCCAGTCGAGTGCTAAATGGGCGTACCCGCCTGCCACGCCCATCCGCCCTTCCGCCCTTCCGCCCATCGGCCCCTCCCCCTCGCACTTCGCACTTAAGCCGTGTAATTGCTGTGTGCGCGAGCTGAATGCCACAAAAAGTCCAAGTCGGCCCACTGTCGTCGAACGTTGAACGCTGAAGTGAGCGTCACGACGCGTCGCCATTTGCCTCAAACAACAACAAAAAAAGAAAAATAAAACAAGGAATAAAGCTCGGTTATAACAAGTAAATAGATCGATATGCGACAATTGAATGCCCTGAGGAGTGGAGCGCAAAGGAGTTCGTTAACTTTGTTACTTCGATTTTAATGAGGTTTACTTATGCAAAAGGCATTCCGACTTTATTCCCTGAAATTCGGTAAATAGAAATACGATTGCATCCAAGTTGTCTAAGTATATAATACCATTGGCACGCCGTGCTCAAGTTTGCGTTAATTGGTAAACAAGAACTGGACTTGGACCAAATTAGTAAACTATTTAGAAACTTAGGTATTCTATGTTTGAGAAATATAATTTAATTACAAGGATCAGGATTTTTATTAGGTAATTTGTCTAAATCATACTAGAACTTATATTTGTTACAATTCGTTTTGATTATAAATATCCACAAAAGGCTTTAAAAATTGTGGAGAAATTCCCATATACATATATCTGCTTTTTAGAGATTTTTGCGTTCAAGGTTTTAAAAATAATGAATTATGATAAAAGCTCTATTTTCCGTAAGTTAAAACCCAGATCCCAGGGCACTTTATTGATCCAGTGTGCTGTCATCAATCCATCATGAGCCTGTACCCTTGTCAGAAATCGGTCGCTATCGGGCAACCATGGAGCTCCAAGACCATGGTGGAATCAATGTGACCACTCGGAGTTAAAGGGTAACCACACGCAAACGTGCAACCATTGATAAAATGTGCGACGGCTGCTGATGTAGGTCGGAAGCTGGATGAGGGGGCTGGAGGCGCACGAGGGGTATGCAGGAGAGCTGGAATTTATGATTCCATTTTTACTTTTCTTCTCGTTTTGCCAAACAGCCTCCGGCCATGTGAGGAGTTCCTTTGCGGAATGGGAATGCGAGCAGGCAGGGGAGAAGGGAATGCAAATGGTTGCGGCTTGTGAATTTCTCTCGCAACAATGAGAAATGCCTCACCGTAGTCGGGAACCCCCTGCCGGCGTCATTGGCCTAAGCCCGCCGTGTTTTTCCCAAGCCAACGTCACTGCCACAGCAAGTCCTACACCGATAAAAATCATAAGGGACACGGGTGAGAATCTTCAGTTTCATCCTGATAACTCCAGATAATTTCGAAAACCTATTTCTTCTTTGTCTCAACTCTTTGTGAGAGAAGACCTTTGCGACTTTGGAAAATAATAAATTAATGTGAGAGGAACAACAGAATATTAACCAAAGGAAAATATGAATGTATTTATAAATTAACATGAAAAAAACACTTTAAAATTTTATTTCTTTTTCCCTTCTCGTATTTTCTGGGGCCCACATTTTTCATGACATTTTCTCGCTGTGCATCCGTTTCCTTTTATCCCCCCGAGTGTGTGTGACAACCATTTGAACTGTTCGATTATGCATGTATGGGCTTCAAGCGGGGAATGGAGAAAGTGGGAGAGTGCGGGAATTGCTAATATTTGCTGAATGCTGTGAACCAATAAATGACAAGTTATGCCCTCTAATTAATGCGCTTAAACATGCGACAAGCATGTGCGGCTTCTGGCCGAATGCTTTTGGCCGGACCCAATGGCCAACGTCCTTTCTGTACCGCCGAAACACCCTTCTTCGGCTTAATTTCGGCACATAAATACGGGCGGATCCACGGCCCCCGAGGCGCCAAGGAAACCGGGAGCGGATGGAGGGCTGGAATCTCACATGGAGCCAGTTTTTGTGGCCACATCATGGCCGGCCCGGCGTTTCATTTTTCAACTGTCAGACTACCCACAAAGCCAGTGACACTTTTGACTCCGGCTCCCTACTGAAAGAAGGGGTTATCTGGTGGGAGGTGCCTCGGGCGTGAATACATACATGGAAATTAAAATGACATTAGGTCAGGCGAGCGTAAAAAGCCAGAGCTTCTTCTCCCTTTTTTGTGGTTTAACTTTGCTTTTTTCGAAAATTTAATGAAAGAAATCGGGCAAAGAAATGTCATTTTATCTTCAACGGACACTGGCTCCGGGGCAGCCAAGAGAAACCTTTAAACTTCATAATAAATCAAGGCCGATTAGAATCTGAACAAATGATGTACGACACGCAAGGAAACAAGCATTAACTGGCGATCCGTCGCCATGGCACGACATGACTCTAAATAATAATACGATTCTTTAAAATAATACTTGACATTTTCATTTAAACATAACAACAGGCGAAGGTGACAAACTTATCCCTCGTTCAAGCGAACTTGGTGGACGTCGCTGCTGCTATTTCCTTTTCTTGTTGAGGGTCACAGATACATAACAGTTCCATAAGAGCGCAACTGCCTGGACATAGATAGCGTGGTAGTCGACCGGAACGTAGATAAAGTTGATAAGCTGGGCAAACGGCCAAACCAAGCAACTGATCCCGAGGATGGGGAAGTAGCTATCCCGAAGACGCTGTCGGATCTCGTCCACTGGCTCGCCATTGACCAACGGCACGAGGCAGGACATGACGAAGGCATAGGGCGGCGAGAAGACGAGCTGGTCCGCCAGCATCTTGCGAATGGCACGCTGCACCACCGGCAGGTCCTTGGGCACATGGCTGTCCAGGAAGAAGTACCAGCGCCGCATCACCGGTCCTGCGAACACGAGGCCAAGAGCGCCAAATCTTAACGTACGGCCAGTATCCCAGTCAGCTAGCGGCTTTCTCTCCATGTACAGCTGTGCCGTTGTGTCGCTCAGAGCCATTATGGCCCCCACTTTCAGGCCGTCCATCACGTACGCCCTCAGCGCCATCGCTATGCTCCTATGATCCACTTTCTCAAGCTAACAAATGTGTCGAAGCATTTCAAATAAAAAAAGAATTCTTTGACAGTTGACAGAAACTAATAAAACTTTTTTCGCGAAAAATCGCAACGAGAATTTGAAGATTCGTTGTTTTCTTGAACCACCATGGTCCAGATGGTTGTATATAGTGGCTCCTTATTCTCCCGCCGATCTTTCCGTTACTGACGTTCAGCGATCCATTTAAAAAATAATGACACTGAAATTTGGAGTCAAAAATGCGTTGACTCCGCAATCTCGAGTTAGTCCAAGAAACACGTGTGATTGATAAAGAAGATAAAGAAGAAAAATTAAGAAATCATTAATCGAATCATTTAATTATATATTATAGATATTACTTTTTTGTATTTATTTTTTTTGTTATACCCTTGCAGGGTATTATAATTTCAGTCAGAAGTTTGCAAGGCAGGAGACATCTCCGACCCTATAAAGTATATACATATATTCTTAATCAGCATCAATAGCCGAGTCGATCTAGCCATGTCCGTCTGTCCGTCTATCTGTCTGTCCGTCCGTTTCTACGCAAACTAGTCCCTCAGTTTTAAAGATATCTAAATGATAACTTTGCAGTTAGTCTTCTATATACTCTCACTCGTACATATATCGGACCAGGCCGGATCGGACGACTATATCATATAGCTGCCATAGGAACGATCGGTAAATTGTTTCGAAAAAAAATTATAACCTTGTCAGTTTTCAATATTTTTTTGCCCATTAATAATTATTCCAGAATTTCGATTTAAATTCCACGAAAATCGGACGACTATATCCTATAGCTGCCATAGGATCAATCAGGAAAATAATAGAAAAAATCATAACTTCGCTGTTTCTCAACATATTTTTATCAAACTTGAAATTTCATCACTTAATATTATTCCACAATTTCGATTTAAATTTCGTAAGAATCGGACGACTATATCCTATAGCTGCCATAGGAAAAATCAGGGAAATAATAGAAAAAATCATAACTTCGCTGTTTCTCAACATATTTTCATCAAACTTAAGATTTCGTCACTTAATATTATTCCAGAATTTTGATTTAAATTTTATGACAATCGGACGAATATGTCCCTTAGCTGCCATAGGAACATCAGGGAATAGAAAAAATAGAATAGTATAGAATAATAGAAAAAATCATAGCTCGGTTGTTTCTCAACATATTTTCATCAAATTTGAGATTCGGCCATTCAAAGTTATCTTAGAATTTTATTTTGAATTACACAGCTCAATTGTAATCTGCAAGGGTATAGCTTCTATCTTGTTTTTAATGAAGTTAAATTTCGGAAAATGCAATGCTTAAAATATACATATATGAATAAGAAACTACAAAAATTGAAAAATTTTAAAATAAAATAAAAAAATATTTTTTTTTTTAAATTCAGCTAAGTAAAATTAATAATAATAATTTGCAATATCATTGATATTTGTACTATTTAATATTTGTACTCGCATTATTTACTTATTGAATATCCCCTGGGACCTAAATCGCATAAAGTAGGCCTCGTCACTACGCAATCTATTAACTTTACATTTTCTTCAATCTGGATACACCTTCTATTCCCGCAAAGATATTTTCTTCCTTCTTTTCCTCCTTCGTTCTCATTTATTTCGCTTACAAACTCACAATTGGGTTATCGGTACCGAGTTTGAACTAGTTCAAGTGCAGCCCCCAAATTCTTTTTAAAAATCATGGGATATTAAATTTATTGATAGACCATATAACCACATGTTTATTTCAAAACTAATTTGAAAAATCGGAGAAATGAGCAATAAGTGTGTCATAAGAACTGCTGGCGAAATAAGTAATGTTTTAAAAACAAGCTGTGAAGAGAACTTAAACTCAAAGTATGTTCGGTAGCCCTGCAGGGCTAAAGAACTTGTGTTCAGAAGCTTAAAGAACTAGTACAGACGGAGTATTTTACGTTGTGATCTTAAAGTAATAATTTGAGGCCACCATGTCAGCTGCTTCCCAAATCGATCAACCAAGGCCGGGGACCGCCATAATAGATCGCACTAACCAGTACACTGCGCGACAGTTGTATAACACCCTTCGCCTTTGCCTGAGATATTGGGCGGATGACAACGGAATCTTTAATCAGGTTATCAAGGGCCTGAGCAATATTTACTTCATCCCCATGCTGTATACCCTATCGGAGCCGGAGCTGAGTCGCCTGATCCCGATGTTGAAGGAGAAGCTAACGAGTTTGCGTCTCCAGGTGAGCGACATACCCAAGCTGCAAGCTATATTTAGAAAATCGGGCATTCTCCAGTTGGTCAACACCCGGTATTGTGAGCTCGTGGCCGAGAAGGACAGTAAGACTGCAGCAGGGAAACACATCGAGTTGCTGAGCGAGCTGCTGCCTAATTTGGAGATATTGCACGTCTCCTGCTCCATCGAAGGTCACTTTCCAATACTGGAGAAAGTGCACACCCTTTACCTGGGCAACGCCTCTCAAGCGACTTTGGATGACCTGCTCCACAAGTGCCCCCAGCTGAAGCATTTTGAGCTAAGCGGCAAGAACGATTCTACAAGTTTGTACGATTTGCAAAATATCGCACTTTGCAAGCTTATAAAGAATCTTCTGCTACCATTGGAAGTAAAGTCTTCGCTTGCCATCTGCCATTTGGTAAACCTTAGCCAACTTTCCCTGCAATGCAAAAAACTGTGGGCGGAATCGACCTGGCTACCCATTGTGCTGACCATCATTCAGGCCAAGCGGTTTTCTCTGGAACGTCTCACCTTCGATGGGACTTGGCTCGTGGGTCCTCTCATCGTCTCCAAGCTGCAACTGGCCCAGTGCACGGCTCTCAAAGAACTGAGGGTGAGCAATTGCAAAGTGATCGATGGAGTCGGATATCCCCTTCCGTTAATCTGCCAACAACTCAGCTTCCGACGATGCACCCTGAACAGGCTCCATCGCTTCCTGGCCACCCAGCAAATGTTAAGTCATTTGAGCCTGTTCGAGTGCCAAGTTGAGTGGAGTGGCTCCCTGCTACGGTATCTTCTGGGTGTGAGTAAGCGTCGGCTTGGGCTCGTACCGCTTCGCCTTTACTTCAGCCAGTCTACGCGGCTGCGATCGGAGTACACCAATTGGGAAAATAAGGATCAGGAGGCCGCGACGCCTTGGTTGCAAGTGAGGGAAGTGGAGTCAGCAACGTGGAAGCAGCCCCTGGGAATGATCACCATGGAGTTTGGGCGCCCGATTGACAATATACCCGAATACCAGCTCCCTTTGGAGAGTGTTCCGGTTGCTGCCGAAATCCTAAAGGATTTAGGTAGTATTTGAATGCAAACTAGAAACTTGTATTAATTTCTCTTGTTTGGAATTGCATTGCAACGTAGTGTTGGAAAATAATTTAGGAACGTAATTATTTTTAAAAAACTTTTTCTCAATATACATGTTTAAAACAATGTAAGTGTGAATTTTCCTAAGTTTAAAATTGAAAATGTGTATTATCCTAAGTTTAAAAATGAAAATGTTCATTGTCCTATCTTTAAGTTTCATATAGCAGTGTACAGGACTCTAATTAAATGTTAAGCAATGTAAGGGTTTCTAATCTGCACTCTTGTTTGTAAATGAATCTCGCAAGTGAAATCTGGGAAAACACTCAAGTTCCTCCACCCGTAAAATATAACATTTTTGCATACGCACAAAAATAACGAATACAAATCCCATGTAAAATACCTTTACTCGGCAGATGCTTCCATTCACTTCGAGGGGCATCCCATCCGGGACTCAAGTATACAGCTTACGAAATCTAACCTCGAAACGCTTTCGGCATGTGAGCACCATATTTGCTTTGGGATCGCCATTTTTCCAGTTGGCTGACTTTTTTTGTTTATCAGAGACCACATAAATAACGAAAAAGTTGCCAAAAACGAGGAGTGAAGTGAAATTTATGTGTACCGCATGTAATTAATAATAAAAGAAATCGCGCAAACAAATTAAATGGTTCTGTGTGTGTTTAACTTGCCTGTTAGCCTGTCCAGAACGGCGCTTAATTAGGCCAGCTCCCCACCCCCGCACGTGGCGCAGATTTTCTCCCCATGGCCCGGCCATTTTCCCCCAAACTTTATATGTTCGAGCCAACTTAATGGGATCCAGGGCAGCAGTGCTTCAGCTAATCGGGTTAACCAATCCCAAAAGCAATGCTAACCAGTTGTAATTGGGTGTTACCTGGGCGGTGGATAGGACGGACGTTAGGGGGGAGGTGGACAAGTGATGGCACAAAGCAAAGATCGTAAATTGTATTAACGGTAGAAGGATGGCGTGTGGTATTCGTTGGATAATTTCTGACAATATTACTTTTCTCCTTTCCAGAATGCTATGGAAACATTCTGTCAAATTATTTGGGGGTAAAATAGTTATAGACACGAGCTGGGAATAAATGATTGTATCGGAAATAGCTCTTTAAGGTTTTATGTGTTGATATAATACTCTATATTTTACCAGCTTGCTGAATTTCAAATATTATTCAACTGTTGACAACAAGAATTTCAAACGGAAATCTCTTAGTTCAACCAGATAATAAGCATTTAAATTTATCTCACTATTTGATCCTAGAAACGCGTAAAGATTTAGGAGCCTGGCAATATCTCTAATGAAATTACTGCAAACTGGTATTAAACGTTCAAACGTAATCCCCGAAATGTTAAGCCCCGTAACATTTGGTTTTAATTCCTGCAGTGTCGCAATGGTTGTTCAGTTTCCAAACGATATAATCCATGCATCATCTCATGGCGGCAGTCCGATTAGACACGAACCCCCTCGGACTGAACTGGGTTTGGCCTTTTTCAACTTTGCACTCGAATGAATACGAAATTCACGCGAAATTCCCTGACAGAACCCACGACAAAGATAAAGTTTCCAGCAGCAGGCACCAGGCAGGAGCAGCCATACCCGAACCCATACCCGAAAACCCCGCCCACTTGAATTATTATGTTATAGCGCTGCTACCGCCTCGGAGGGAGGGTATTCCATGTTCCGTGCGCTCTATATTCCGTATTCGGGGCCGGCGTCCCAAACCCGGAAAGTTTGCACCAATCATTGCTCAACCATTTGAGTAGAAATTTTAAATTTATTGCTCTGGCAATGCGACAGCAAACAATAACATTAACAAAGTAATAATTCAAGGCCCTTTAAATGATTTCAATTATTTGCCCAAAATGTGTGACAAGCTTCAGGGACGAAGGGACGGACTATGCCAAAAGCCCAGAAACCGAAATCAGTTTATGTGGTTAACTGAACAGTTACACTAATTACCGCACAACAACAATGCTGTAGGTCTCTCATTTGCCGCACTTTTAGTTGTTGTCGGTTTGTGTTTTTATAAACTTTTGTGTGCAAATAGTTTTTAATTACATAGATATGCTGGAAGCATGGAAAACAATTGAAAATTTAACGAGCAAATAAAGTTTAAAGCAGTGGGGGTCCAATTACCGAGCCAGATCCGAAACGCTCGATACCCTATAGGGGATTATTGCTTTTTATTACTGTTTTAACTATATATTTTCTCTATAATATATGTATGTATCGTTTTCCTAATTGCTCAGTTCACTTGACTAAACATTGTTCTTCCCTAAGAGGCAAGCTCATTGCTGCACGTTTCTGAACTTCTCTAAGCCTGTGGCCATGCTGGAACTCTGATACTTTGAGCCCATTAAAATATGGTGCTAATAACCGAACAATTGTACCGCAGGGAAATCAAGAATAGTATTTAACAGGCATTAGCACAGTACCATAGGACCTCCTTCCTACATATGTAAATGCATTGCGGTCAACGTTTGGTATGCAACTTCATGTGATACCCTTTTGGGCGCCTACACTCAGTGTGGGAAGGTACAGGAGACAACTAGCTTTACCTGATTTCAGAAAACAAAACTTACATGACATTTAGAATTATTTAAATAAATACGAAATACATTGAAAAGTTGTATTATTTATATGTTTTATGCAAATTTATATAATTAGATTGCTCGCATTAGCCCAATTCGATACCCATTTCATTCTCCATTTATACAAATCAACACAATACTATTTTTCTCTATTTTTTAATTGGAAAATAATTAATAATTATCCAATGCTGGCAAATGTTTCTTGCTCCTGATTTTACCTTACCCAAAATGGAGTCACAACTTGCCTCGAATCTCATTAATGCAGTGGTCCATGCCCAACGGAAGTTTGCTGCAAAGTTTAAGTTTAGGTTTAAGTTATTTAAGGCCCGCAACATCAGCTACTTATCCGAGGCAACGGCCTGCAGCTGTAGAAGCTCGGGCAAGTGAAAAGTGGAAAACTATTTTAGCGAACTGTTCTCGCGCGGCGCATTTAATAAAAACGTAAACTTAAGCAGAAACTGCACTGTGTTGTACAGTGTGTCCCGCCGTCTCGCAGACCCCCCACACTATGCTCGCTCTGTGCGAGCATTTGGCATAATATTATTTACATAATAAATACTTAGTTGTTATTTGTTGTGCTGCGCGTAAATTTGCCGCCCGAGGCGAGACAGCAGAACAGGCAGGCGACGCCCGAAAGTAGGCAACTGATGGTGGGATGTGGCTGTGGCCGAGGAAGGGGACAGGCCCTGGGTGGCTTAGAAACAAGGAGGCGGGGCGTGTCCTTAGCCCACTCTGAATGTATAATGTGGGCGGCATGACTCTGTAATTTCAGGCCCATCTGCGGGATTTTATGCTCTAATAAAATTGCAATGTGGCCGCGAGCTCAGAGCTTGATTGGATCAGGCAAAGGATGGGGCACAATGACCAGCCCCCAGCACTCCCCACAGTTTCATTATAACTCTCCTATAGAAGTCAAGTGGTCACAGTGAGGCATCATAAGGGTGAGCAGTAGCAGTATGGAACTTATCCACTTGCCGCATAATGCTGAGCTTTATTTCGGATGCGATAAAGATGCCTTCAGTTAAAGAGTTTTTCAATTATTTATTATAAAACAAGAATGGAAGCTAACTTCGGCTTACCGAAGTTTATATACCCTTGCAGATTGCAATTGAACTATGTAATTAAAAACAAAATTCTAAGATAACATTGAATGGCCGAAACTCAAATTCGATGATATGTTGAGAAACATATAGTTATAATTTTTTTTCGAAAATTTGGCCGATCATTCCTATTGCTCCCGATTTTTCCTATGCCAGCTATAGCATATAGTCGTCTAATTTTCATGAAATTTACTACGAAATTCTGGAATAATAATAAATTGCCAAATATCAAATTTGGTGATTATATGTTGAAAACAGACAAAGTTATAATTTTTTTCAAACATTTTTCGATCGTTCCTATGACAGTTATATGATATAGTCGTTCGATCTGGCCCGTTCCGACTTATGTGGAAGTGAGAGCATATAGAAGACTACCTGCAAAGTTTTATTCAGATAGCCTAAAAATGGAGGGACTAGTTTGCGTATAATCGAACAGACGGACGGACAGACGGATATGGCTAGATCGACTCGGCTGTTGATCCTGATCAAGAATATATATACTTTATAGGGTCGGAAATGTCTTCTTCACTTGCTACTGCCTTCTGTTTTTTTTTTTAAATTGAATTCAAATTTGCCAGTCGGCGAGTTGTGTTTGAGATCATGTATGAACTTATGAATTATTTAATTTCGAATTTCGAAATTAAAAAATTTGGCGGTTAACTTACTTATGTTTTCGATCATATATGAAATTAAGGCTTTTTGCAAATTATAATATTTCATGATTTATTTCTACCAGGCAAAACAGAGAACAGAAGAAGTTGTTGTTGCTGTAAAAGAGATGTTGTTGTTGTTGTAGGCATAGTTTCAGACTTCAATCAGGGCACTTTCAGTACAAATTCCTTATTTTCGGGATTTCAGACACCAGGCGCACAGAAGGCAGTAGATGGACGATGAGCAAGCATAATTTGGTTTGAGTGAAATTTTTAGTGCACACTTAATTCTATATTTTCACTCAAAATAATGAGTGAAAGCTTTAGTGCACACTCAAGTCAAGTGGTGCTCATTTAGCTATTTTGATGCCTTTTTCTCTAAATATTGCAAAATGGCTAAATAAGCATCACTTGACTTGAGTGTGCACTAAAGTTTTCACTCATTATTTTGAGTGAAAAATTGAATTGAGTGTGCACTAAGGCTTTCACTCAAACCTAATTATGCTTGCTCATCGTCCATCTACTGCTTTCTGTGCGCCTGGTATCTGAAGGAAAGAGCGGGATGGATTTCATTGATGTTTGATATCTGGTCACACTGCAAAAAATATCTACATAAATTTGATATAGTCACACTGCAAAAGTAACCGCCAAATTTGAATATAAATTAAAAATAAAATATTATTTATTTTCCATTGTTTTTTTTTGTAAAGAAGTTGTTGTTGCTGTAAAAGAGATGTTGTTGTTGTTGTAGGCATAGTTCAGACTTCAATCAGGCCACTTTCAGTACAAACTCCTTATTTTCGGGATTTCAGACACCAGGCGCACAGAAGGCAGTAGATGGACGATGGGCAAGCATAATTTGGTTTGAATAAAATTTTTTGTGCACACTCAATTCTATATTTTCACTCAAAATAATAAGTGAAATCTTTAGTGCACACTCAAGTCAAGTGGTGCTCATTTAGCTATTTTGATGCCTTTTCTTCTAAATATTGCAAAATGGCTAAATAAGCATCACTTGACTTGAGTGTGCACTAAAGTTTTCACTCATTATTTTGAGTGAAATATTGAATTGAGTGTGCACTAAGGCTTTCACTCAAACCTAATTATGCCTGCTCATCGTCCATCTACTGCTTTCTGTGCGCCTGGTATCTGAAGGAAAGAGCGGGATGGATTTCATTGATGTTTGATATCTGGTCACACTGCAAAAAATATCTAGATAAATTTGATATAGTCACACTGCAAAAGTAACCGCCAAATTTGAATATAAATTCAAAATAAAATATTATTTATTTTCCATTGTTTTTGTTGTAAAGAAGTTGTTGTTGCTGTAAAAGAGATGTTGTTGTTGTTGTAGGCATAGTTTCAGACTTCAATCAGGCCACTTTCAGTAAAAATTCCTTATTTTCGGGATTTCAGACACCAGGCGCACAGAAGGCAGTAGATGGACGATGAGCAAGCATAATTTGGTTTGAGTAAAATTTTTAGTGCACACTCAATTCTATATTTCACTCAAAATAATGAGTGAAAGCTTTAGTGCACACTCAAGTCAAGTGCTCATTTAGCTATTTTGATGCCTTTTTCTCTAAATATTGCAAAATGGCTAAATAAGCGTCACTTGACTTGAGTGTGCACTACAGTTTTCACTCATTATTTTGAGTGAAATATTGAATTGAGTGTGCGCTAAGGCTTTCACTCAAACCTAATTATGCTTGCTCATCGTCCATCTACTGCTTTCTGTGCGCCTGGTATCTGAAGGAAAGAGCGGGATGGATTTCATTGATGTTTGATATCTGGTCACACTGCAAAAAATATCTAGATAAATTTGATATAGTCACACTGCAAAAGTAACCGCCAAATTTGAATATAAATTCAAAATAAAATATTATTTATTTTCCATTGTTTTTTTTTTTTTAAAAAAGTTGTTGTTGCTGCAAAAGAGATGTTGTTGTTGTTGTAGGCATAGTTTCAGACTTCAATCAGGCCACTTTCAGTACAAATTCCTTATTTTCGGGATTTCAGACACCAGGCGCACATATTGCAAAATGGCTAAATAAGCATCACTTGACTTGAGTGTGCACTAAAGTTTTCACTCATTATTTTGAGTGAAATATTGAATTGAGTGTGCACTAAGGCTTTCACTCAAACCTAATTATGCTTGCTCATCGTCCATCTACTGCTTTCTGTGCGCCTGGTATCTGAAGGAAAGTGCGGGATGGATTTCATTGATGTTTGATATCTGGTCACACTGCAAAAAATATCTAGATAAATTTGATATAGTCACACTGCAAAGGTAACCGCCAAATTTGAATATAAACTCAAAATAAAATATTATTTATTTTCCATTGTTTTTGTTGTAAAGAAGTTGTTTTTCCTGTAAAAGAGATGTTGTTGTTGTTGTAGGCATAGTTTCAGACTTCAATCAGGCCACTTTCAGTACAAATTCCTTATTTTCGGGATTTCAGACACCAGGCGCACAGAAGGCAGTAGATGGACGATGAGCAAGCATAATTTGGTTTGAGTGAAATTTTTAGTGCACACTCAATTCTATATTTTCACTCAAAATAATGAGTGAAAGCTTTAGTGCACACTCAAGTCAAGTGATGCTCATTTAGCTATTTTGATGCCTTTTTCTCTAAATATTGCAAAATGGCTAAATAAGCATCACTTGACTTGAGTGTGCACTAAAGTTTTCACTCATTATTTTGAGTGAAAAATTGAATTGAGTGTGCACTAAGGCTTTCACTCAAACCTAATTATGCTTGCTCATCGTCCATCTACTGCTTTCTGTGCGCCTGGTATCTGAAGGAAAGAGCGGGATGGATTTCATTGATATTTGATATCTGGTCACACTGCAAAAAATATCTACATAAATTTGATATAGTCACACTGCAAAAGTAACCGCCAAATTTGAATATAAACTCAAAATAAAATATTATTTATTTTCCATTGTTTTTGTTGTAAAGAAGTTGTTGTTGCTGTAAAAGAGATGTTGTTGTTGTTGTAGGCATAGTTTCAGACTTCAATCAGGCCACTTTCAGTACAAATTCCTTATTTTCGGGATTTCAGACACCAGGCGCACAGAAGGCAGTAGATGGACGATGAGCAAGCATAATTTGGTTTGAGTGAAATTTTTAGTGCACACTCAATT
>VNJQ01003963.1:0-159033 GCA_008042515.1 Drosophila truncata
AAATCTCAAATTTGATGAAAATATGTTAAGAAACAGCGAAGTTATGATTTTTTTTATTATTTTTCTGATTGTTCCTATGAGAGCTATAGGATATAGTCGTCCGATTTTCATGAAATTAAAACCGAAATTCTAAATTAATAATTAATGGCCAAATATCAAATTTGGTGGAGTTTTGCTGAAAACTGACGAAGTTATAATTTTTTTTCGAAAGTTTTACCGATCGTTCCTATGGCAGCTATATGATATAGTTGTCCGATCCGGCCCGTTCCGACATATTTACGAGTGAGAGTATATAGAAGACTAACTGCAAAGTTTCATTCAGATAGCTTTAAAACTGAGGGACTAGTTTGCGTAGAAACGGACAGACAGACGGACAGACGGACAGACGGACAGACGGACAGACTGACAGACGGACATGGCTAGATCGACTCGGCTGTTGATGCTGATCAAGAATATATATACTTTATAGGGTCGGAGAAGTCTCCTTCACTGCGTTGCAAACTTCTGACTGAAACTATAATATCCTGCAAGGGTATAAAAATAATAAAAGAATAGAAAAAAGAAAGAATTCAATAATATGTAATTATTAGAATTCTTTCTTACATAAAATAAATCTAAATAAATTATATAAAGTCTTCCCTTTCCTTTATCATTTGTAGAAACAATTAAATAATATTCTAGAAACTGTTCTTAATAACTCAAACTTTTCCCATAAATATCCATCATTAATGCACCACTTATGTGGGCGTTTCCTGACATTACCAAAGCATTAAGACCCTTAAGAGCTCATAAATCAGTTATTAGCCGGCCTTATACAGGATATCGATCGATCCATAATTGGATTCGTGTTATAAATCATATATACAGATATACTCTGAACATTGAAAATGCTAATCGGGCACAAACAACAATTAAGCAATTAAAGTGGTGGTGTGATGGAGTGAAAATGCAACTTACCGGAACTGCAGCTAAAAAGTGGGTTGGGCCACTCGCTGACTGAGACAGTTGAGATAGTTGAGATAGTTGGATAGTTTTATAGTTCTCCATGTTGTTGGAACCACATGTCGCACTCATCAAGAATGCATTTCTGGGGCAAAGCAGGCGCTCAGTTCAGCTAAGAGTTAGTTCTTGCTTGGTTTTCTTAAAAATTTTAAAGATATTTAAATTAATTGCCTAAAAATATGTTTTGCTAATATTTTATATATAATTTAAGAAATATGAGAAGCACAGATTCCTTTCATACACATTTTTTAAAGATATTTGAATCACTTTTTTCCAAAAAGCAAATATTATCCCATTTAATTCAAAGTTCCTAGTTTAAAAATACTTTAAATAGTTTCCATATTGTTTTAATTTTTAATAAAAATAAAAATACATGTAGAACTAGTTCCTCAACTCGTAAATAGTTTCTATATTGTTTTTAATTGTTAATAAAAATAAAAGTAAATGTAGAACTAGTTCCTCAACTCGTCACAGTAACCGTGAGATACAATGCCGAGTCCAATCCAATCCGATCCGTCCAGAACCGAGGCATGTCATTAGCGCTGATCATATATGCATGCGGAGCAGTGTCAGGGCGGTGTCATGGTGTGTGAACTCTCACTTTCATGAACCCTCCGCCGACGTCAATCGCCACCAGAGTTGATGTGGTCAGCAAACGGGGTATAAAGCTGGCCGCCAGCGGCATTAACAGATCAGTTCAGAACAAGAGTTCAACAAGAGCGCCAATCCAAAACCCACCTCCAAGCACCATGAAAGTGAGTTATATAAAAAGGATAAAGCCAGATCCTTTTATTTTTTAAAAAGAATCTAAAATTATTAAAGATTGAAGATCAAATAATAATATTCAAACATTTGTGGACATTATCTTCAGTTCCCTCTTTGGATTGCAAGCATAGAAAACCTCTTTTTTATATTTAAACAATTTAAATTAATTTTAAAACTTAATTAACTCAAAATACTTACATTATTTATTCCTTTTTTTTTTGCATTTTTCAGTTCGCCGTCGCTATTGTCTTCACCCTGGCCCTGGCCATGGGCGTGCAGTCCTCCGTGATCCCTCTGCTGTCGCAGGTGGCCGGACATGGTCTGTCCTACACCGCCGTCTCTGGACCCGCTGTGGTGGCCTCCCCCTGGGCCGTTCCCGCTGCCCACTGGCCCGCCGCCGTCTCGGTGGCCTCCTGGCCCCCGGCAGCTGTCCATGCTCCCGCTGCCGTGGCTGTCCATGCGGCTCACGCTCCCGCTGTGGTGGCTGCTGCTCATGCTCCCGCCGTGGTTGTGGCTCCGGTTGCCCATGAGGGCGTCTACACTGCCCAGACCCGCGGAGCCGTCCACACTGCTCCTCTGGCCGGACACATCCAGTCGGTGGCTTCCATCAACGCTGCTCCCGCTCCCGGAACTCTGTAAGGAGGATGCTGGATGAGTCAATCCCTGAACTGATCGGACCCTTGCCGCTGCCCTTTGGAAACTGCCATCGATGGTGGGGATATCCCACTTACTGCCCACAACACTGCTTTGTAAATACATTGTATATATAGTCCTATATATATATAGACAGGGTACTCGCACCACCTAGCACCTGAACAGGAGCTTCTTCCACCACACACCTGACTCTCCACGAAACTGAGCCATCAAAATTCCCTTTCGACTCGAGCACTCCTTTTCTCGCTTACCTATTTATTTAGCATACATTTTCCAAGCATTCCTGTGAGAAAACCTATCTGCATCGAACTTTCCTACGAAGGAAATGCCAAGAGCATTGCCGAGGAGGAAATGTTGGAACATTTTGCAAATAAAGAAAATGTTACTAAAATTTTAATGGGTTTTAATTGGGGGAATTATGTTGTAGAGGGTTTAAGTAAAGAAAATAATATTAAATAATTAAAATTAATTAAGAGTTTTTGATGGAATTCAGTTGTTCCTTAAGAAGAATTTAAACAAACTTATAAAAAGATCTGCAAAATAAACATTAATAAAAGAAAGAACACTTGTCCATTATGATTTTTCTAATTTGTTTTATATTTCATGTAGGTTTTATATTTAAAATTGAGATATATTAAAGTTATGATATTTTTGTTATGATATTGAGTGTGATCATTGATCTATATTTATTTATAATATTATACATAATAGACACTTTCCTTTCAATATAAATACTTATCACCTCATCTTATCATTTAAAAAGGTTTCAAACCATTTTATAATATTTCTTTACTTTATTAATTAATATAAAATACAATGCTTATATAAATCATATAAAAAAACGAAATAAATAATACATAAATTTATCTAAAACACATTTCTTCTTATAGAAATCCGTGCTTACCATTCTCCTTAAAAATAAAGACACTGGACTTTGTTATATTGAACTTGTTTCTCTCCGACTAATAGATCAATTGACTACATATAATTACAAGCCACTAAAACGAGTTCAAATTACACACAACTCTGTTGGGAAATAAATAAAATCCAACGAGTGATAAATTCCCCAGTGACCAGAGTCAATTAGTATACAAAGTCCGTTGGCTCGGAAACTATTATCTCAGCGTTACGCCTTCGAATACATTTGATTGATTCATTGACTGAAATTGTCGCAAATGTGTGTAGATCTATGTTATAAATATAAATACATCTGTGAGAGGGCGATTAGAGCGACGCAATTGAATCGAAAGCTGAAATGTCAAGTTCATGCGCATGCGCACGGTCGCCAGCGGTGTTCGAAATGCAAAATGCAGCCGCAAATCACACAAATCAAATCGGATCGGCCGCTCCCTCGCTTCACACACTTGTTTTTCCCTTTATTTTCTTGTATTTTTCTTTTTCCCAACAATAACTACAGTAGAGCCCAACTGTTGCGTGACTTTCCACGCCCCGCCAAAGGCCCCCTTTTCCCCCACCAAGTTCCCAGCTGCGGTTTACAGAGTCTCGCGCTTGTTTTTCATGTTTTCGCGTTTGTTGCCGCATTTGGCTTTGGCCGCTGAATGAAATGCGTCAGAGTGTATCAATAACAGCCAAGCCAATGGAAACACCTTCTAAGCTCTTTCACACAGCTCAGCCTTTAAGGTAGGCACTGAAAATAAATAGTTGTTGTAACGAGAAAATATGCAGAGCAATTTTTAACAAAATAAATAAGCCACAGCCGCAAGTAAAAATTATTTTCACTCCATTTCATGTGACTTTTCTGCTGGTTTAATATAATTTTAAATAAATAGCATAACTTCTATAATTTTATTTAATTTTTCTCTCTCTTTATTTTCCGGAGATTAAATCGGCAGCACTGCAATGATTTATTGTATGCCGGCGGCCAAAGAGTCAAGCGTCAATCGTGTCGACAGTCACTCCTTACTTGGTGGCCCGGCTCGAAAAATGGCTAGAAATTTCCTACTGGGCTTCGTTTTTGGCAATAGCCGGTAATTGACCGGCCACAACAACAACAACAAAATAGGAGAAAAAGAGAAAATCACACACAACTTGCCGGGTCAACAACGAATTTGGAAAATTGCTGCGACTAAACAACTTAATGTGTATAAAAAAAACCCATAAAGAATTGGTTTATTTATCGTTTTATGTTTTTGATGTTCAAGATCATAAAATTATGATATTATAATGATAATAAAATAAAATAAAATAAATTGTTACAATGAGTTAAGCCACAGGTTAAAATGATCGAGTTGCAGACATTTAATGTAAGAAGAAAGAGGTTAATTGGGAAGCTTTATTATATTTAAGAATATATATACTTTTAGTTAATATTTGTCATTTATTAATTCAAAGAAATGTCTTAGAATACCTTTGGAATCCTTGAATTAAGCTTAGAAAATATGCAGAAAACTATTTAAAATTCTTTACTACATAATTATTATATTTTATTTTTTGTTAATTTTACTTTTAGTTTCTTTTAGAAGTTTATGTTTGTATTTTCTATTATTCAATTCAAGAAATTCAACTTTATTAATTTTAACCAAGAAATATATTTAAGAAACTTTTGTAATAAATAAATTCTGTTAGTTGAATCTATCTGTAAACTAATTATACATATTTTTGTAAAGCATACAATTAAGTTTGTAAAAATGATAGTTTTATTTGGGTAAACCTGTTTATAAAAAAGGAAAGATATTCAAATCAATTATTAATTATATTAGTTCCTTGAAAATAATTATAATTAATTGAATTTCCTTACCTTTTAAGTGACTCGGTTCACCTGTAGAGCATTTAAAGCGTGCTCTTGCCTCAAGTGCGCTCTTTCTTTTTTGCATTTCTCCCAAAGAGCAGCAGGCATGCGATAAGAGACAGCAGCAGCAGCAGCAGCAACAGCAACAGCAGCAACATTTCGCATTCGCAATGTCTGACATTCGGCGACTATCTGGCTGAGTTTTTACTCTTCAGTTTTCAGTCGCTCGCTGGCAGACGCGCCGCCGACAACGTGCGTCGCAGTCGCAGTCCCGCATCCGCCACCGATTCCTCTCCTCCGGGTTTTCGATTCGGTTTCAGATCGAAATCCGCTGTTGCCGCGTGCAATATTCATTTGCTAGCAGGAGTTTCGTGCGTGATTGCGAAAAGTGTCGCCTTTGGCGAGGAAATAAGTAAAGTGCATTGTGTGTGCGAACTGCAAGTGTCATGCTACCATAATGTGAGTCGCCAGATCCCGCAGATTACGTCCACTGGATGATGATGATGATGATAAGGAGCGACGCCAATATCGCCAATTATATATATTTATATATGTGTACGAGGCATGGGCGGATGAGTGGTGGCATTAGGGAAGGAGGGAGGGTTTTGCTTGGGCCCACGGACTTGGCCAACACTTGAGACGCCAACTTTTTGCGTCTTTTGCGTCACAAACAAACACAAAATGTTTATGCACAGCGAGAGAAAATAATGGCCATAATATTGGTTATTTATATGGAACTTTAGAAGCGAAATATTCCTTGGAATATTTGGAATTATAGAGAAATAGCTTAGAAGAAGACTTTATAGAATTTTGCAAAAATAAGGCAGACTTAATATAGAAAAGAACTTAATTAAAAATAGATTAAAGCTTGTATTCCACTTTAAATATTTTTAAAAACAAGAAAATTAGCTTCTGACTCTAATTTTTTATTTGAAAAATGGTTTTCAAAGTCCAAGTTTAATTAATTTTTTCTTTTTGGTCTGGTTTTCTGATTTTAAGATTTAAAAGCAATAAAAAAACTTTCTTCTAGGCTATTTTTACCTTTTTTAAAATTAATATCTTTTAGTAAACCCTATTTAGTGATTATTTTCTCAGTGTACTCCTACTATATATTTGTGTGTGCTTTCTTCTTGGCCATTTCCAATTCCATTTCTATTTTGTTTCTCTCTTTTTCTTTCTTTGCAAATTTATTGCGCACACTTGAGTGTTTGTTTGTAAACATTTCGATTCGACTAATTGGACACGTTCGGCGCATTCAATGCACTCGCTAATTTACTCATTTTTACTCATAAAACGGAGCCACACCAAATTATCAGCGTCATCGTCATAAAAGTCAGGGATAAAACTAAAAAAAGTGGCGAATTTTCACTCGAATTACACAATTCCAAGGGGAGAGGTTCAAAACAAAAAACAGCTGATTTTTGCAGAGTTTGCCCCTCCTCTCTCCACCGGAATGGCCATACTTGTTGAAATGTTTTCACGAGAGAGCCACCCGTACGTATGAGCAATATCAAGTATACGCTCTGTGGGACCACCGGCAAGGAGAGAGAGAGAGAGAAAGTAAGAGAGAACCATCAGCTGTCCATTGCCCTCGTTCAAGCATTTCTTTACCTTTTTCGTGCTTCTCAGTCGCTGCATTGTTTTTATATTCCGATTCCGATTCTATTCGATGGCATTTTTCTTTGTTTTTATTTAAAATGGACTTCCATTGGTCTTGTTTTTCTCCCATCAGTTGGAATCTTTCTTTGTTTGGCCTTACTGATAGGATAGGAATGAGCTGCAGTAGAAGCAGCATCAACCGCTGAATGGCTAAGCAAAAATGCTATTGAACATTGGTTCAAAAGTATAGTTATCCCGGCAATATATTAAAACAAAGAGGTTTACTTTTATATATTTAAAAAAAATATATTTTTCTCATTTAAAATAATACATTTTTGTTTTATATTTCTTATTTACATTTCGTGAGACTTTGCCCCACTATAACATTCAGTCTATAATCGCTGAACACTCACATACGCATGAAAAAAAAAGACGTACAAAGACGAATATATTTTAATTAAATTCGTGATTTGCCTGGGCGCTGTGTTGTTGCTATTACTTTGTTGCCGAGAACGGCAATCCCCCATTGAATCGAATCGCATCGCATCGCATCGCCTCGCATCACTTGCCGCCGAGCTGTGAAGCTGATTGCTTGGCGCCTGGAGAACTCTCGCAAGCTTGGGAATCCGAAAACCGAAAACCGAAATCCGAAATCCGTAATTGGGTTGATTACTCCGCCGGGGTGAAGTGTCGCGACGGGTCTCACGATTTCAATTAATCCGCCAGCGGCAATAACCAGCTTGTTATTGTTAATTTTTTTTATTTAATGTGCTTTCAAGCTAATCGGCGGCAGAAACGATTTCAGCGACTTCTTCTTCGAGTTTAAGTGACCCAGAAAAGTGCTGGAACTGTGCGGGAAACTGGGTCAAAGTGCCAAAAAACAGAAAGAGTCAAGAAAAACAAAATCAAAAGCAAGAAAAATAGAGTGAGTGAAGAAAGAAAAGTCAAATAGAAGTGGCAACGAAACGGCATGAACTTGGAACGCGAACGGGCCAAGCATTTATAGTTGACCCCTCAACTGGCCACCACCATGAAGGGCATCTGCGGTGAGCAGCTCAACCATTGCATGCTCCTCGGTGACTGCGAGAACAGTGACAATGCTCCAGCGGGATTCCCCATCGAGACAGAGCCAGTGGAGGCCGATGAGTCTGGCGACGGCGGTGGCAGAGGTGGCACATTGGCCTTTGCTGCCCGTCGCGTTCGGAATCGACAGGTGCACAGCATGGCTGTGAGATCGGGCAGTGCCTATGATACCCTGGAACGACCCTATCGCCACAACAAGCTCCGGGGGAAATGGGCCAAGTCGGTGGACTTTTACTTTGCCAGCTGCACCCACGCCTTCAGCTCGCTGGTCTTCTCGGAGCTGGGCACCTTTGGATTACTGCATGGCGGATGGTGTGAGTTGTTTTAAATGTTTCTTAAAAGTATTTGGTTTAATTTAAGGTTAGAGGGAAAAAATACACAAGATATTAGAGCTTAAACTATATTATTTGGTGTTAAAATAAAGACAACATGGCAAAAATTTTAAATTTAAATAAATACAAGTTTCAGAATATTCTTTTAATATTTAAAATAAAAAGTACAAGTTTTAGAATATTCTATTATTATTTAAAATGCAAATCTGTTGAGTTTTCATCACATAAAAATATTGTATATAAGTCTAATTAATTTAAACTAAACTAAATAAAATCTTTTGACTAATTTCTCCTTCAAAGCTTCACTGAGGGATACTTTACAGTCTCAATGCTGCCTTTATAATTGCTTTGTTTTGTTTAGCTATTTTTTGTTTTGCGAGGGTTATTCCACTAAAGAATTCATTGCCGTTTCTTATCAAATATATTTCAATTAACTAAAGCAAAGGTTATCACAGCTGCCTTAATGACGGATTTAAGTTTTTTCCGACTTTCCTGAGTGATAAGGTAAACAGCAACCAGGGTTGTCATCAGTTGAACAAAAATATACAAATATATAAATAAAGCTACTTTCCCTAGAACTGAACTTTAGCCAAGTTAATGCTTTGCCAAAAACAGGTTTTAAACAGATTTAATCACAGGTCATTCTCGGGTTATTAGTTAATTACAAAATTGCACTGTTCTCTATGTTTAAGATAAGCCAAGTTAATGACACACTGTTCCCCACACGATAAATTATTTTAAGACTATATAACTTATAAGACTTAGTAATGGATTAATAATAGGGGTAGGTTGAGTATTAGTCAGATTATTGTGATGATTTGTTAAGTTATCGTATTATGTATAAAAAGTATAAGAATTTTAATGAATTCTTTTCATTCTGGAATGTATTCATTTATTTATTCTACAAGTATTATCATATTTTATTTAATTTATTTAAAATTGCGTTGTCTCCCCTCTGACAGTATTCTTCATCATCTCCTACCTGATGGGCATGATCTTTTACTCCCTGCCCATATTTCTGATCCAAGCATTTCTGGGTCAATTCTCCTCTTCCGGTTCCATCTCAGCATTTCGTGTGGCGCCTATTTTTAAAGGTAAAACTATAGAAATAAAATATATAACTATGTTATTTTATAAAATATAAACCTTACAGCTGAATAATCATATATATTTGGCATACTTTCAGGCATCGGCTATGCCATTTTGCTTCTCAATCTGGGAACTCTCACATATTATTGCATCGGAGCTGTGGTTCCCCTTATCTATACCGTTAACTCACTGCATGCCACAATGCCTTGGATGAGTTGCAATAATACCTGGAACTCGGAGAACTGTTCCCGCCATGAGGATTACGATGTTGATGTGGGTTTTGATTAGAGTTTTTATAAGATTATTCAATAATTATAATATTTTATTCAATCACAGGATATACGGATAGATCCTCATTCCACTGTGGAGTTCTTTCGGTGAGTAATTGATTAAGTTTACTCTTCGATTGATTGTAAAGTTTATTTTTTATTCCAGGTCAATAATAGCCTCGACAGGCGAAGGTTCGGAAGCCATGACAATATCTTGGTCCATGCTTATAGGGGTTTTGGCCATTTGGCTTGTGGTCTTGGCTCTCCTGCTCAAGCCAGTGGCTTTTGTAAGTTGTTTTTTAAGTAAAAATAATTCTAAAATAAATAAATATTAAATTTTTTTACAGATTGGCAAGACTCTGCGCTGTGCCTGCGTCCTGATGTTTGCCTTCTTCGTGGCCGTGTTCTTCTATTCCGCTATCCATGAACGCATTGATCTGGATACCTTGAAATATTACTGGAAACCCCAATTGGATAGCTTCAACAGCCTGTTTGCCACAAGTCGTTGTGCCTTCCTGATGGCCGGCGTAGCCCTGGGACCCGGCTGGGGCAGTGTCGTAACCCTGGCCAGTTACAATAGCTTCCGCAGCGATGCCGAGAGGCTGAGTGTTTGGGTGTGCCTGACGCATGTCACCATCGGATTAATGGGGCTCCTCTGCTGCAATGTGGCGCATGATCACTTTGAGGGTGAGCTAGACTAAACACTAAAAATATTGATATATTAATTTTATTTTTTTAATTTTTCCAGATCATGTGGGCATGATTCCCTTGCATGTGGATGAAAAGCATCATATGCAGTTCCTGTATCTTTGCTTTTCCTATTTCTTTGGCCGTTTCAGCACAACACCCAATCTCTGGGCCTTTTTATTCTTTGGCATGATTTTTCTCTCGGAACTCTGTGCCTTGGTAAGTCTTTTCTTTTAGAATATTAATTTTCTAAATTAACTAATTCGATGTGTTTTATTTTATTTAATAAAAGGTCATCCAAATGATGTCCGTAGTGACTGCCTTATTCGACGAGTTCGAGGTCTTGCGTTCGAAAAGAATACTTGTTATTGGTTCTCTGGTATTTTGCCTGTCTGCTTCGTCTGTGTATTTTTGTACTCAGGTGGGTTCTCGATTTTTTAAAGATTTATTAATTATATATTTATTTATTATAAATAAAATTGTATCTTTCAGTTGGGCTTCAGCCAGCTGACTCAGCTGCCCACCCTGGCCATGTTCACCCAGCTGTTCATATCGGGAGTCCTTTTAATGATGACCACCTGGGTGTATGGCCGTGTTCGTTTCCAGTGCGATTTACAGTTTATGCTCGGCAAAACGATCTCAAGCTTTAAAATATTCTTTATACGCTTCGCCACGCCCATTTTTCTGGGACTGTGTTTGGTAAGTGATTCTATATTGTATTTAAAATGATCAAAAAAAGAGTTTTTCAATTGCCTTTCCTTAAGACCTTTTAAATAAATAAAATGTTCCCATTTCAGTTCCAACTCAGCATCTTGTTTTGGCGCGACCAGATCCACAATGTCCTCATTTGGGTTAGTCAAGGCCTGGTGCTCTTGACTGCCCTCTCCTATATGGTCTATAAGGTGACCCAAACCAATGGTTCTGGGCGCCAGCGATTGCAACAGTGCCTGGCGCCACATGACTGGCATCCCGTGGATGCGGATAATCGTCGGTTCTACGAGGAAATCATGGGCATATCCGAGATGCTGGTGATCGATGCCAATGCCAATGCCACTTAGTGCCTAAATACCGAATAATACTCTCTTAGAATCAAAAAAAAAAAAAAAAAAAAAACAAACGCTACACTTAATAGGGCTAATGAACTGAACTGAACTGAAAAACTCACTTTTATTAACAC
Organism: Drosophila truncata; assembly: GCA_008042515.1. Lineage (NCBI taxonomy): Eukaryota > Metazoa > Arthropoda > Insecta > Diptera > Drosophilidae > Drosophila > Drosophila truncata. The sequence continues at coordinate 11,407 of VNJQ01003963.1, forward strand.
CCTAACACCCTAGAATATACAAATATCTATACAGATGCCGATCGTTGATAGTTTTTTTGAATTGTGAAGTCGTACTGATATTTTCCAAATGCTAGCTATAGTGAACAATAAACTGGTGATATTTGGTAGTAGTTGCCAACTTAAGAGTTCAACAAGCTTCGGCCAAAAAATATATATTGTTACGAATCAATAAAGTTTTACCTTTTTAGCCATGTACTGGATAATGGAATTTTGTTCTTTTAATTATTTATTAATTAATTAATGTATTAATTATTTAATTAATGTAGAATATTTTTCATACAAAAAATATAAACATTTTTACAGTATTTGCTAGTTTTATATATATTTTATTTATTGTTATTCAGTACTTGGTTCATTTTTATATTTTCCAAAATTGAATGGTGTTTTTCTTGCTTAATTTTTATATTTTCCAAAATTGAATGGTGTTTTTCTTAAATCTGCGGACTTATTAAATATTTATTTAATAAACAATTATTTCATTGAATCAAATTAAAGGGGTTTTCCTGACAAAAACATTTAAGCTTGATTAGCACAATCTGAGAACGAACTCAGCTTGAACTGATTGGTGTAAACATTTTTAAGAAAACAAAATTCAGGGAATTAAGCGTCTGCTTTAAAAACATAAACACAAAACAAAAGATAACAGTTTGATGACTATTTTAATAATTTTAGAGAAAGTCTGAATAATCATAAAAGTATTGCAAAATTAAAATAACAATTATCAGCACATAACAAAATATATCTCTCTTCCATCATAAATAATCACTTTCAAGCTCTTATGGTATAACTTAGAAAGGTTATCAGGGGTGCATGTTTCAAATTAAATAGAATCGCCTCATAAACAACGAGTCTAGTTGCGAGACATTTAGCAAGTTCTAATTGCGATCATCTTTATCTCTTTCATTGATAATCCCCGATCGGCAAGTGTGGAAATGATATGAGAGATTCAAAGCGATTGATTTAATCAGCGCATAATTGAAATCAACAGCCAGAGTGTAAATATTTTTATTCGTTTTAAGGTTACTCATAGAAATTTCCCCCACACCAGTTTTGAGAAACTATTCCGCCCATTTTCCGAGAGAACAAAAACTATCAGTTTACAGTTCTCGCATCGAAATGAACTTGGCACAATGTACGACGTCGATGATGACGAGAGCAAACAAGTGAGACAGACGCAGATATAAGAGCTTTGATAATGCAAAAGCAGAAAAATTAAACGAAATGTATTAAAATATATAAATACCTTGTGATTTTAAGGGGTTTATTATCCAAGAACTGAGCTGAATTTTAAGCAGATGTAAAAATATAGTTTGGTGCTCTTAAAAATATATATTAAATAATGTTCTTTAAAGAAGGTATAACTTTTTAATTCTTTAAATTTATTCTCCACAGAGATTAATTTATTTTTAATGTAATATAAAATTAAAGTGGTCTAGTAATATATAATAATATAATTATTTATATAATTTATTCACAGAATATTTTAAAGCAGCGTTTCCGATGCAATCCTTTTTATAATCTTAACTATTTAATTTTCGCTGATCAAATATGTCGGAAGCTGAAATGCTCCGAGCCAGGGTATCCACTCGGATGAGCTAAACAGCGGCTGGCAGTCGGAATCAAATTCAGTCTGCCGGCATCGGTTCTACTAATTAGTCCGTCAATTTAAAGCGGTAGCGCTTGCGGTTTGCTAAAAGTATACATTATTTAATGCAACCAGAAGCTGTTTAAAATACTTACAAAATATTTAAAGAAGACGCTCTATCAATATGGTGTACGAGTCATCATACGGGACTGGCCAAAAGCCCTTCAGTCCCGACCAGAATCGAGGAAAGTGGGAGAAGCCAACGGATTTTATATTTGCCTGTTTTGGCTTAGCCCTGAAATTGGATTTGTTTACAGCCTCATATTGGTTCTTTTTTGATATGGGCAGTGAGTACAGAATGAAATATAAAATGCAATATAGCAAATATATCAAAGAGAGCGATAAGCAACACGGGTTAGCCTAATCTTTTTAGGGGCGTTGCACTGTCAATCCAATTTCTTACCTACAGAAGTCACATATGGCAGCCAGAAAGTCATTATGGGTTTCATTTTAATCTATATTTTCATATATGTAAGATCACCAGGTGACTTTTACATTAATATATATTTCTATATATATTCTTTTTAATTGATTGATCTTCCTAGCAACCTTGTATTATTTATTGTGAAGTCTTTTAGGTATTTATGTTTCACAGTTACTGCAGAAAAGCGTACTGCACACTTTATTTATATTTTAAAATGTATTTTATATTTATTTATCTTCCAGTTTTTGGCATGATGCCGTACTTTGTCTATATGATCATCTATCTTGTGCCAATTTTGGTCATACACTCCTTCATGGGCCAGTTCTCCAGCAGTGGCTTCATCTCCGCCTTCCGACTCTCGCCATTCTTCAAAGGTACGTATTATTTAAATATCTATAAATATATAAATATATTGTTTCTATCTGACTTTCAGGAATGGGTTACGTTAGTGGCTTCCTTACCCTCTCCATGCTTATATACTATAGCATCTTCGCGGCTGTTCCTTTGCTCTTCATCGTCAACTCTTTCAGACCCACAATGCCCTGGAGCTGTGAGGGCATGAAGTCGTGGTACAATGAATCTTGGGACAGATCAACGGTTAATATATTTATTTAAATAATTTAAATTTATATATATAATTTTTGTATGAAAACCTATATAGATCTGCAATGTAACGGATGGAAAAGAGCTCTTAGACAACGAGTATGGAGCGCTGAACGAGTCGTATTACACCAAAATACTCGAAGTTCCGTCTGTTTTGTATATGCAGTAAGTTTTTTAGATCAAATTTATCGTAAAACCGAACTATTATTACTTATTTGCTATTTATTCTTTTGGTTTCATACAAATTAAATTGAATGAGTTGATGGAAAGCTTTATTAAATATTATGCAAGAGCACATATTAAAGTTAATTGCTATTTCAAGGCTCATTATTAGCTTTCATGGCTCTCTCTCTCTGTCATTTTTTTTGTTTGTTCATTTATAAATCGTTATTATGAATATTTTGTTTATAACAAAAGCTCTACTTGATGCTGGAAATACAAACTGCTTATTAATTTATTTTAAATTTAAATGATATGTCAGCAAGTTTTTTATAAAATGCCTTTTATAATCAATCATTGGTTAAGTTAAATTTATAGATATAGTAACTTGAAATCAACGATAAAGCTTTTAGATTATTATTGTATAAATAAATTAGACTTTCTTTAAAATTTCTATATAATATTTCTTTAAATTATTTGTTAATTAGTATATATTATTTGTTAATTTAATTTGTAGCTCAATTAACCGCTCTGCATTTAATGTCTCTTTTTAGAAGCCACTTTGAGAACATGGAATACTTTGATGGCGGCTATCCGGGGCTTCGAAGCTACGACCTGTCCTGGCACTTTGTGGGCTACTTTGTGCTAGTCTGGGGCTTGATCGCCCTGATCTTTTACAAGTTCTCGGAGACGGCAAAGTTTGGTAAACTCAACAGATTTATGGTGCTGGGAACACTGGGCCTACTTATCATTTGCCTTGTGCGATTCCTCTTCCTGCCGGGAGCCATTAATGGACTCCTTCGATTTGCAACGCCACATGAGCAGGATATGGTGGGCTTGGGATCCACGTTCATTATGGTGCTCCATGCCTTTGGAGCCGGCTGGGGCAGTGTGATCACGTTGTCCAGCTTCAATAAATTCCAAACGAACATTATGTCCTACAGTTGGATCATCTCTCTTGGCCAGATCTTCATTTACATACTTTTCGGCATGGTCACCTTTATGCTGGAGCATCACTTCCAAGGTTTTTATTTATTTGTTTGCTTATTTTACATTTCATTATTTATTATTTTATTTATTCAATTAATGCAGAGGTCACGGTGGCTTCTTTTGACACTCATGTGATGAGCCATTGGATGTTGTTCTTGTCCAGTGCCAGTGTCCTGGCTTCCATGGAATGGGCCAACTTGTGGACCTTTATTTACTATACCATGCTCTTAATGGCCAGTCTAACAGTGATGGTAAGTATTGTACATATATCAAAGAGAAACCTTTAGTCTATATATATTTGTATTACCTCGCAGATCACCCAAATCTTTACGATCCTGCAGAGTTTGTTCGATGAGTTCGAGCAGCTGCGAGCGCGGAAACAGGAAGTGACCTTTGGCTTAATTGGCGGACTTGCCCTTTGTTCGTTCTTCTTTTGCACAAGTGTGAGTTTATTTTGCTTAATTAACCTTCTTGAATTTAATTTAATTCATTTACAATTTGTTTTTATTCACCAGAACGGCCTTGTCTACTTTTCCGCCTTGTCTTTGGATGCCATTTTCTCGCACAGTCTCCTCCACTTGTTGCTCCTGCTGGTGGTCTTGTGGATCTACGGACGAGAGCGATTCCAGCGGGACATTGAGTTCATGCTGGGCCAACCATTTGCCTCCTGGAAGGTCTTTATACTCCGCTTTATATCGCCATTTATTTTGATAATTTGTTTGGTAGGTCAAAGATATTGTTTTCTTTTTGGAGTATTACTAATTAATTAATTTTCCTTTCTATCCAGCTTGTAGGAATATCTGTTGCCTTTTTTGAGCACTCGTACTCCTCGCTAGTGGTCTTAATGATGGCTATTTTTCTGCTGGGCCTTCCCTTGCTGTTCATTCCCGGCTACGGGCTTTACTACCTTTACCAGAACTCCGGCACCTTCTGTGAGCGTTTCAGACGCACCTGTCGACCCACCGACTGGTATCCGGTGGAAACGGAGGACCGGCAGAGGTACGAGGAGTTCGTGGGCAACGCCGAGATGACCCACCAGCTCTTCGAGGTCACCGAGGAGATCAACTAACTGCAACTTGAAGTAATTGTTGATCGTTTTATGAATTGAATATAAGCCTAAATACCAAAAAATACTCTTTAAGAATAAAAAACACCAACACTTAATAATGCTGAGGATGAACTGATCTTAAATGATTTGCATTATATATAAATTAACGAAAACAGCATTTAGAGAATTTAGCTAAAGATTAGAGGGTTATTTTCATAATTTTAAAGAAAGCATAAGTAAGAAAGAAATATTTAAAATTGAAATTGAATTACAATTATCTTATAACTAAACATATCCCTCAACCATCATATATATTTACTTGAAAATTAAACATTTAAAGCTCTTAAAACTTAGAAAGGTTATCAAGGGTGCATGTTTTAAATTAAATACTCATAAACAACAAATCTAGTTGCGAGTTCTAATTGCGATCATCTTTATCTCTCTCATTGATAATCCTGGAATGAAAAGTGTGGAAGTGATAAGGAAGATTTAATCAGCGCATAATTGAAATCAACAGCCAGAGTGTAAATATTTTTATTTGTTTTAAGATTACTCATAGAAATTTCCCCCAGACACCAGCTTTGATGCCATTCCGTCCATTTTCCGAGAGCACGAAAACTATCAGTTTCCATGAACTTGGCACAATGTACGACGACGATGATGGCGAGACAAACAAGTGAGAGAGTCGCAGATATAAGAGCTTTGATAATGCAAAAGCAAAAATATCAAACGAAATGTATTAAATTATATAAATACCTTGTGATTTTAATGGGTTAAATCCAATAACTAAACTTAATTTTTAGTACAGTTAAAAATGTGGTTTGTAGCGCTTGAAAAAATTAAAGATATTTTTAACTTTTGATTTATTTAATTTATTTTCCAATGAGATAGATTTATTTTCAGTATAAAATAGAAATATACAATAGAAAAAATATTATATATTAAGAAATTATTAATTTAAAGAATATTTTGCAACGGGTTTTCCTATACAAGCTTTATTAAATAATTATTTAAATTTCACTGATTAAATGAGTCATAAGCTAGAATACTCTAAGCCAGGGTATCCACTACGATGAGCTACAAAGTGGCTTGCCGTCGTAACCGGATTCAGTGCGCCAGCATCGGTTCTACTAATTAGTCCGCCAATTTAAAGCCGTAGCGCTCGCGGATTACTAGCAGTACCTACAAAATATTTCAATTTATTATTTAAAGCCAGCAGAAGCCCCTTAAAATATATAAAAAATATTTAAAGAAGACGCTCTATCAATATGGTGTACGAGTCATCATATGGGACTGGCCAAAAGCCCTTCATTCCCGACCAGAATCGAGGAAAGTGGGAAAAACCAACGGATTATATATTTGCCTGCTTTGGCTTGGCTCTGAAACTTGATTTGTTTTCAGCTTCATATTGGTTCTTCTTCGATATGGGCAGTAAGTATAGAATATTATATACTAAATATATCAACGAGAGAGATAAGCCTAAGCCAGGGTTAGCCTAATCATTTTAGGGGCGTTGCACTGTCAATCTAAATTCGTTATGGGTTTTTATAATCTTTTTAGCAACCTCTTATTCCAAATTGTTAAGTCATAAAAGTGTTATACGCCATTTATAAATATTTTAAAATTTATTTTACTTTTATTTACTTTGCAGTTTTTGGCATGATGCCGTACTTTGTCTATATGGTGATCTATCTTGTGCCCATCTTGGTTATACACTCTTTCATGGGACAGTTCTCCAGCAGTGGCTTTATCTCCGCCTTTAGAGTCTCGCCCTTTTTCAAAGGTACTTATACTTAAATATTTAAAAATCTATAAATATTCAGTTGTATCTGATTTTCAGGAATGGGTTACGTTAGTGGCTTCCTTACCCTCTCCATGCTTATATACTATACCATCTTCGCTGCTGTTCCTTTGCTCTTCATCGTCAACTCGTTCAGACCCACAATGCCCTGGAGCTGCGAGGGCATGAAGTCCTGGTACAATTTATCTACGGAAAGATCAACGGTTAGAGTATTTACTTAAATGTAACTTTAAAGTTATTAAATTGTTAATTTTTTTTCTGAAATAGATCTGCAATATAACGGATGGAACAGAGATCTTAGAACACCAGTATGAAGAGAGGAACGTGTCGTATTACACAAAAATACTCGAAGTTCCCTCTGTTTTATATTTTCAGTAAGTTTTTTAATCTTTATTAAATATTATGCAAGCTCACGAATTTAAATTAATTGTTGTTTCAATGCTCCTTATTAGTTCTCATAGTTCTCTATAATTTTTATTTGTTTGTTTATTTATAAAACGTTATTATGAATATTTTGTTTAAAACCAAAGCTCTTACTGGAATACAAACGGCTTATTAACTATGCTTTCAAATTTAAATTATATGTCAACAAGTTGTTTATAAAAAACATGGTCTAAATGTACTTATTATAATTTAATTTATATGTCTTTAAAAGGTCTTTTTTATTTCTGTATATTTTCATTATTTACATTTATTATTTCCATCTTATTATATTATTTGGTTTTTATTAATTATTAGATATTTATACATTTCGTATGTTTTTTTTTATTAGAAGCCATTTTGAGAGTATGGTATACCTTGGTTCCAGTGAACTGAACAATGAAAGTTACCAAATTTCCTGGCACTTTTTGGGCTACTTTATCCTAGTCTGGGGCATGATTGCCCTGATCTTCTACAAGTTCTCGGAGACGGCAAAGTTCGGTAAACTCAACAGAAATATGGTGCTGGGAACACTGGGACTGCTTCTAATCTGCCTCGTGCGATTCCTCTTCCTGCCGGGAGCCATAAATGGAATCCTTCGCTTCGCAACGCCACATATGCAGGATATATTAGGCGTGGGATCCACTTTCATTATGGTGCTCCACGCCTTTGGAGCTGGCTGGGGCAGTGTCATCACGCTGTCCAGCTTCAATAACTTCCAAACGAACATTATGTCCTACAGTTGGATCATCTCCTTTGGCCAGATGTTTATTTACATACTTTTCGGAATGGTTAGCTTTATGCTGGAGCATCACTTTAAAGGTTTTTATTTATTTATATTTTTCTTTTTATAAATATATTGTAATATATATTGTTTTATATATTTATCTAATGCAGAAATGAAGGCGGAATCTTTTGATACTCATGTGATAAGCCATTGGGTCTTGTTCTTGTCCAGTGCCAGTGTCATGACTTCCATGGAATTCCCTAATTTGTGGACCTTTATTTACTATACCATGCTCTTGATGGCCAGTTTAACGCTGATGGTGAGTAATGTAAATATAAAAAATAAAAAACTCTATTTTATATATATTTATATTTCCTTGTCATCACTCAGATCACTCAGATCTTTACGATCCTTCAGAGCTTGTTCGATGAGTTCGAACAGCTGCGAGCGCGGAAACAGGAAGTGACTTTTGGCTTAATTGGCGGACTTGCCCTCTGTTCGTTCTATTTTTGCACAAATGTGAGTTTAATTATTTAATTAATTACCATTAATATATAATTTGTTTTTATTCAACAGAACGGCATTATCTACTTTTCCGCCTTGTCTCTGGATGCCATTTTCTCGCACAGTGTCCTTCATTTGCTTCTCCTGCTGGTGGTCTTATGGATCTACGGAAGAGAGAGATTCCAGCGGGATATTGAGTTCATGCTGGGGCAACCATTTGCCTCCTGGAAGGTCTTTATACTCCGCTTTATATCGCCAATTATTCTGATAATTTGTTTGGTAAGTCATAGATATTTTCAATTTGGCAGAAGTATTTAAAAAATCATATATTCAAAGCTGGCGGGACTATATATGGCATATGCTGCACACTATTACTCCTCGCTGACCGTCCTGATTCTGGCAATTTTTCTGCTGGGCATTCCCTTGCTTTCCATTCCTGGCTACGGGTTTTACTACCTTTACCAGAGTTCAGGCACCTTCTGTGAGCGGTTCAGACGAACCTGCCGGCCCACCGACTGGTATCCGGTGGAAACGGAGGACCGGCAGAGGTACGAGGAGTTTGTGGGCAACGTCGAGATGACGCACCAGCTCTTTGAAGTCACAGAGGAGATCAACTAAATGAAATACGATTTTTTTTGTAAATTAGGAGTGATTAATTGATTAATTATATACAGAAATTATACAGTTTTATTTTATATTTTTGTATTACATTGTTTATTCGTTTTAGTGAGTTATCTTAAAATTATCTTAAATTCTTCTTAAAATACTATTGGCTGTCCAACTTTTAATACAAAAAATATATACAAATTAGTACATTATTTATTTTGACATTTCTTTTTTTTTTGTTTTCAATCTTTAGTTTATTTTTTTAAATATTTAACAAAATATTGAATATTAAATATTAAATGGTCTTTGGGATACTTTTCAAAACAAATTGCTTATCAGTATATATTTTTTTTAAAGCAATTAAGGAATCTACCTTCGGCACGCCGAAGTTTGTATACCCTTGCAATTGAAATTTTTCAAGTTCTAATGTTAAAACAGAAAGGTTATCAGAAGTTCATGTTTCAAAAATAATCCAATCACCAAATTACCTGATAAACCATGAGTCTAGTTGGAAATTTTTTTGGGAAAATCACTAGATTCCAAAACCTTTTTTTATTTGTTGCTGAATTACAAAATTTTTAAATTTCGCTAGTGAAATTAACCATCAAACTGGTATACTCTAAGTCAGAGTATCCACTTAAATAAGCCAAGCAGCGGCCGAAATCGGATTCAGTACGCCGGCATCGGTTATACTATTTAGTCCGTCAATTTAAAGGAGCAGCTCTCACCAATCGCTAGCAGTAAATTAACAAATCGACAAAATATCTAAAAAATTAAAATCTAAAATAATGGTAAGCGACACATTGAATGGCACTGGGAAAAAGCCCTTCACTCCTGACCAGAATCGAGGGAAGTGGGAGAAGCCAACGGATTATATATTTGCCTGCTTTGGCTTGGCCCTAAAACTGGATTTGCTGTGGGTCACATATTTTTTGACCTTCGATATTGGCAGTGAGTATAATCTATTTTATTTATTTATTTAACAACCTCTTATTTTTAATTGTTAAGGGTTCTAGCTAATTCAAGATCTAATTTTGTTTTATTTCTTTATGTTTTAAATATATATTAAACAGGTACAGGTACCAGAAAACCTAACAAATACAAACTTAAACATTTATTTTATATTTACCAAATTTACCTTCCAGTTTTTGGCATGATGCCGTACTTCGTTTATATGGTGATCTATCTAGTGCCCATTTTGGTCATACACTCCTTCATGGGCCAGTTCTCCAGCAGTGGCTTTATCTCTGCCTTTAGAATCTCCCCCTTTTTTAAAGGTACTTATACTTAAATATTTAAAAATGTATAAATATTCAGTTGTATCTGACTTTCAGGAATGGGTTACGTTAGTGGCTTCCTCACCCTCTCCATGCTTATATACTATAGCATCTTCGCTGCTGTTCCTTTGCTCTTCATTGTCAACTCTTTCAGACCCACATTGCCATGGAGCTGCGAGGGCATGAAGTCCTGGTACAATCAATCCGCGGATGAATCAACTGTTAATATATTAAATATTATTTAAATGTTTTTAATTAATTTGTATAATTTTATATATTTTTATAGATCTGCAATGTAACAGATGGAAGAGAGCGCTTAGACAGAGAGTATTATACCAAAATACTCGAAGTTCCCTCCATTTTGTATTTTCTGTAAGTTTTTTAGTTAAAATTTACTTAAAAAAACTGAACTATTATAATTATTCGCAATTTGTTCTGTCAGTTCGATTCAAATTAAATTAGGCAAGTTTGTTTTTAGATGGAGAGTTTTTTAAATACTTTTCAAGATAACGAATTATACTTAATTGCTATTTTGAGGCTCATTATTAGGTCTCATGGGCTTTTTTTTTGGTTTTTCATTTATAATTTGTAGTTGTGAATTTTTGTTCAAGCCCAGAAATCTCTCTCCCAGGAATATGAACTTATTAGTAAATATGCTTTTTTTGTTTCAAATATACGCCATCAAATTATTTATAAATGCCTTTATAGATATTTTCGCTAATGAAGTTAAATATATAAATAATTATCAACTCGTATACAAATATTATCCTCTTAATTTCACGATTAATTTCTTATAATTTATGCATTGTTTGCATATAAATTAGTTATTAAATTTTAGTATATTATTGAATCTGCGTTTATTAAAATTCATTATGTATTGCTTAATATTTTCTTATAATTTATTTAATCTTTAACTATTTTTTTTTTATCATTATTTTTCGTTAATGTTTCTTTTATAGATCTTATAAATAATTTTTTCATTTTTTGAAATCCATTTGTTCTAAAAATAGACATTTTTTATTTATTCTTTATTATTTTATTAAAATTTTCTGTAAAATGACTTCATAGTGCAATAATGTTTTTATTATTTGATCATTAATAGTTCTTTATGCATTTTAATTTAATTTTTTATATATTTTTCAATGTTTTTTTTAATAATTTGTAGTATTTTTATATTCATTCTGAAACATTTTTTATTTTTTTAATATGTTTCCTTTTAGAAGCCACTTTGAGGTTATATATTACATATTACCTCAGGATCTGAACGAGAAAGATTACGAGCTCTCCTGGCACTTTGTGGGCTACTTTGTGATAGTCTGGAGCATGATTGCCCTGATCTTTTCCAAGTTCTCGGGGACGGCAAAGTTTGGTAAACTAATCAGGTTTATGGTGCTGGGAACACTGGGTTTACTTATCATCTGCCTTGTGCGATTTCTCTTCCTGCCGGGAGCCATTAATGGACTCCTTCGATTTGCAACGCCACATATCCAGGATGATATGTGGGGCATGGTACTCACATTTGTTATGATGCTCCAAGCCTTTGGAGCTGGCTGGGGCAGTGTCATTACGCTGTCCAGCTTCAATAAGTTCCAGACGAACATCATGTCCTACAGTTGGATCATCTCCTTTGGCCAGATCTTCATTTACATACTTTTCAGCATGGTTAGCTTTATGCTGGAGCATCACTTCCAAGGTTTTTATTTATTTGTTTGTTTATTTTACATTTCATTATTTATAATTTTATTTATTTAATTAATGCAGAGGTCACGGTGGCTCCTTTTGACACTCATGTGATGAGCCAATGGATTTTGTTCTTGCCCAGTGCCAGTGTCTTGGCTTGCATGGAATACCCTAATTTGTGGACCTTTATTTACTATACTATGCTCTTAATGGCCAGTCTAACAGTGATGGTAGGTATCAAAAAGAAACCTTTAGTCTATATATATTTATATTACCTCGCAGATCACCCAGATCTTTACGATCCTTCAGAGTTTGTTCGATGAGTTCGAGCAGCTGCGAGCGCGGAAGAAGGAAGTGACCTTTGGCTTAATTGGCGGACTTGCCCTCTGTTCGCTCTTCTTTTGCACAAATGTGAGTTTATTTATTTAATCAATTAACCTTCATTTACAATTTGTTCTTATTCACCAGAATGGCATTATCAACTATTCCGCCTTGTCTGTGAATGCGATTATGTCGCACTGTGTTCTCCACTTGCTGTTGATCCTGGTAGTCTTGTGGATCTACGGACGAGAGCGATTCCAGCGAGACATTAAGTTTATGCTGGGTCAACCCTTTGCCTCCTGGAAGGTCTTCATACTCCGATTTATATCGCCATTTTTTATAGGAAGTTTTTTGGTAGGTAGATCTTTTTAATATTGTAATAGTTTTTAAAAAATTATATCCTTTTCCAAACAGCTTCTAACAATGTTTGAGGCCATTTTCTTTGAAGTATACACTTCTCTGGTGGTCCAGGTGCTGTCCATTTTACTGATTGGCCTTCCCTGGCTTGCCATTCCCGGTTTTGCGATTTACTTTATTTATCAAAGTTCGGGGACCTTTTGCTTCAGACGCAGTTGCCGACCCACTGAGTGGTATCCCATGGACATGGAGGACCGGCAGAGGTATGAGAAGCTTGTGGGCAACAACGTGAGGACCCGTCAGCAATTGGAGGTCACTGAAGAGGTCAACTAAGTGAACCTGGAAGTAATTCAACAATTAATTGGTTGACTTAAAAAATTTTTTTTAAATAAATTCACAATTAGCTTGAAGGCCTAACTCATTGTAACAAGAAATTGTATTTGTTATTACAATAAAAAATAATAATAATACTAATAAGATGCGCATAGAGTAAGAGCTTGTACCGAAAAACTGTGTAGCTATTTGTCAATGGCAAAATCGCTGTCGGACATAAAGCCTGGCATATTCCGCTCTACTCGAAAGGCCTCGTAATCAGCCCGATCGTTCGGATCCGCCGGTGTCCAGTCCATGGGCTTGAGCCGTCTCTTCAAGCTGTTGCACATTGTGGCTCTCTTACGGATCATGACGTACACTATGTAGAGGGGTATGAACATTATGGAGGACACACAACTGGCCCAGCCCAAGACAACGGCCCAGATTGGATAAGGAATGTTGTTGTAGGTAATTCTTCTCATGAAAATAGCAGTCGTTATGAGCATGCACTGAAAAAGGAATTTTTAGAGGGTATTACAAGTATGTTAATGTTAATGAATATTTCTTTAACTTACAATAAGAAACAAAGGAGTTACCCACTTCCACATAATCTTCCAATAAAGACCGGGTCGTTGGCCCACCATAAACTCCACATCCTGTAGAAAATTCTTGATGCCATATACCCAGGAAACTATCATGATTTCCACCAAGCAGATGGCGCACACCGACAGGGACGAGGAGTACCAATCGAATAGCTGGAGTATGAACATGCCGCCCTGGGGAAATGAAAAAGCTGATGAGCAGGATATATATATCTCTCTCCCTGAGATCAACTCACATTGGTGCACATTATGGTGGAGCACAGAAATAAAAACAGGCATGCACAAATCGTCAGCACATACTTGTAGGGCCTCATACACCGCAATTCATCCAGAATGGAAGTCGTAATGGTCTCCAGTTGCACAAACTGCCAGAAAGTAAAACAGTAGTAGGCAAAGACATATTTTCCGAGACGAAACTCACCACACTGTCAATGCCCAGCAGGAAGAGCATCACGTAGAACAGCAGCCCCCAGAGCTGAGGAATTGGCAACATGCTTATGGCCTCCGGATAGGTGATAAAGGCCAGACTCGCTCCACCTGTGGCCACATCTCCCACGGGTACGCGCGACTTGTCTTTTTAGGATTAAATCTTTCAGATTTCTACAAAACAAAAACAAACACAAGACGACGAGCTTACACGAGAGAAAGCCCAGCACCGAGAAGACCACAAAGCCAGCAAAGATACTGGTAAAGACATTGATAGAAATTATGAGATACGTATCGTATTTGGCCTTATTTCGAAAGTCATTGAAGCTGGCCATATTGATCAGACCGCCCCAGCCGGGTCCCATGCCAAAGAACATCTGGATGGCGGCATCGGCCCAGACCTTGAGGTCCAGCAAGCGATCCCATTCGGGATATAAAAAAAACTTGATGCCCATCCAGGAGCCAGGCAAGGAAACGCCTCTAATGAACAGAATCAGGAGCAGTATGTAGGGAAAGGGAACGGTAAAGTAAACGACTTTACCCACCTAAAGATAGAGTGGAGTTTGTAGTTATTAATAAAAAAAATAAAAAACTGGACTAAATATACCCACCGTTTTGATGCCTCCCGCCAGGCATACATAGATAATTATCCAGGTGATGCACAGGCTGATGAATTGTGGCCACACGATTCCGCCTAGGTCAGTGATGCCTTTCGACAGCCTAAGCACTTCCAGACTGCAATAAAAAATAAAGAAAAATATAACAAGAAAAAGGATTTAAATAGGGGTTGAATATGGTCACACCAAAAGAGCTACGAAACTCACTTGAAAAACTCATCTGACGAAGTCGTAAAATCGGTGTGATTTTGCGAACCCAGCTGAAAACAAATGTAAATTATTATTATTATAAATTATTATTGTTAATTATATATTAAAATTATATTATATTTACCTGCTCTGCGCTAACACACTGCTCAGTATTCCAGGAGTGAGTGCAGTCCTTCCAAGGCACCTTCTTGTAGAAGCAATAGGAGATCATGCGGATGGGATAGGAGATGACCACCGAATAGTAACACACACAGTAGGCATTCACAATGACCTGGGCAATCCCGGCTCCCCGAAAGAGCGGAGCCAGCCGGAACATGCCCGTGCAGCCGGTGCTGGAGAATTGACCGACTAGGAGTTCCATGTAGAACAAAGGCACGCCGGCTATTATGACCATCACCATATAGGGTATGAGAAAGGCAGCTAAATGGGGGTAGGAAAAAAAAGAAAATTAAAAAAAATATAAAACTTAAAAAGGCTATAAAAAAAAGGACAAAAAAAAACATCCTTCGAGCCGGATTTGAACCAGCGACCTATGGATTTCAACATTTATCGCGATTCAGTAACTCGGATGGTACAAGAGCAAGCGCTATCTGGGACCGTTGGTATTGTTTGGCCCAGAGTCCTGCCACTGCTCGCATCACCAAGCCGCCGGAAACTCTACAGTCCACCGCTCTACCAACTGAGCTATCGAAGGCGTCGCCCAACGGCTGCCCAAATGGCTTTCATAAATGCAGCAAGCTTTCCCAGCTTTCACTCAAAAGCTACGGGTCTAAAAATAGCAACCATTCCGCTCTCTCTCCCTCTCTCTCTCTCTGCCATTTTGTCTTTCTCTTGAGTTTGCTGGATTGAGTGCTTGCTTGCCGGAAATGGGAAATGAGTGGGTTTCCCCTCATCAAACTCACCGCCGCCACTGCGATAGCAGAGATACGGAAAACGCCAGACATTGCCAATGCCAATGGCATAGCCCAGGAGCGATAGGACGAACTCTTGCTTCGTTCTCCATCTGCCACGCTTGCCGTCCCTTACAATGCGCTTGTCCTGACGCCCCAAGCCTTCTTTTCGTTTTATATTTGATTTTGGAATGGCCATGATAGTCACTTCCAGGTATTACCTCCAGGAAGGTGTGTTTTTCTAACATAAAATAAATTTTATTGGTTTTTTTTACTATGACACTAGAATTTTTTGTATTTTTCTGTCAAACAAGGTGAGTTATATTTGGATTTCAAGAGTTTCTCACAGTCCTCATGGCGGATGAGTAATAAATGATTAAAGAAAAAGCTATAAAAAAAACCAAGAACTCTCTTTAGGGTCATGGCATAAATATGACCTTTTTGAACTTGGATTGCCAAAAAAAAGGATTAAATACAATAACAATAAATATGGACTTAAAAAAGGCAAATACTTCAGTTATTTTTTTGGCAAAGGGACCGGTGTTTCCCAAAAGTCCTGTATATTCAGATTTTAAAATACAATTCTTCGGATATTTTTAAAAAGTCACAAAACTTGTGACCTTTTCAGATCCCAAAAGATTACTAGATATATCTTTATTTTTATTTAGACCCATTTTAATAATCAAACCCTCTGAAAGATTTTAGTAAATGTTATAACACTTTTATTGGCAACACTTTTAGCATCATTTTCGATGTATGTATGTACGTTTAGCTCAGGTTTAGTTCACGGCATTCATTACGGCTAGCTTACAGACTATGTGAGTGGGTTTTTGTTTTTTTTTTTTGTGGTTGTTAAAGCTTCGATTTCCTTGTTGGTTATTAACATTAACAATATAATATCGTCTAAACAGCACTAGATTCACCAGAGAAGTGTGGCCAAGAGCAAGGCCACCATGCCAGGCACAGCTTTTACACAATCTGGACTGGAGCTGTGACCTGCTATCGCCGTGTAGTCATCCGGACGCTTGGACTCTCGCTTCTCAGCCTTTTCGCACAAATTTCCACAGTTGGCATGCTCGCAAATATCGCAGATATTGGACTTGGGCGCCCTGTAGAACTGCCGGGCACGACGAGCTATTAAAAGGGGAGAAATATCTCTTAGTTACAAGAATATCTTACAGATACAAGCAGCAACTCTTACCACTATCGTAATAATCGTACATGACCACAGCCACGGGTCGGTGCTTTGTCACCTTGACCGTCTTGTAGGCATGCAGAGTGGGACAGACCTCTCGCCTGTCCAGATAATCAAAGTATATCACCACCTTGGTGTTCTTATTCTGTGTTTCCACCTTTTTGATCCTTTCACTCGACTCCAGCGTGGGCAGTGTGTCTCGGTCCACCACAAAGCCACTGGGCAGGTTAACCTCCATCACAGCCATGTTGGAACGCTGCTCCTCCTCGCCCGCCACAGACACAAAGCTGGCACAGGCCGAGAGATGGAGATAATCCGCATGAGAGTTCCGATTCACTGTGGGATCGAGCACAAAACGAGGCCAGGCACTGGTCACATTCGTGTTGTATTTGTAGCTAACCTGGGCCAAGGCCATGCCCCGGCCAGTGGCCGAGATGCTTAGGTTTTTGAGGTTGTTGGGTAGCTTTAGGGTATGTTCAATGATTGATTAAATGATATAATATTTAATTAAAAAATTAATAGCTCACCTCAACGGACTGCAGGGCCAGTGAGTTGCCTGCATTGACATTTATAATGGTTTCAGCACCTTCTCCATAGTGGAAACCCACCTGGACATTGTTGCCCTGACTGGAGAAGCGCTCGGCAAAGGTGAGCAAGGCCTGCAGACCCACCACCGTATCCTGGGAAGCCACAAAGCCACCCTTGGGATTCCTTTGATCCATTAACCAGTTCAAAACAGGCAAGGCATCGCCCACTAAATTATTTTCGAGTAAAGCCAAGGCGGCATAGGCAGAGATCTCCACATTGACACTCCTGGTGGTATTGTACCAAGGCGATTGCTGCTCACCAGCGGGCGCTGTCTTGTTCCACCATTTCAAACCATCTGAAACGAATTTTATTTAGTAATTTAAAGAAACATTAAATATTTAACTAGAAAACCCACCTCCTTGGATGGCCATCGAGTCCAGGCGCTGCAGAAAGGCAGCCTTGGCATTGTGATTGGCCCGGGTTAAGACATAAGTGCCCAAGGCCATGGCATGGAGATTATTAGAGCCATCGAGGCCCCTGGTAATAAAGTCCAAAGCCTTGTTGATGTTATTCCGATACTCCGGATAGAGATCCTTGAGAAAATAAATGTTTTTTAAGTAATATACCTTCGCTGGAGGTTTTCCTGAGCCTGCTTACCACATTCTCCATCAAAGCCAGCGTTACAAAGGCTGTCAGACTGATGCCATCATCGCCAAAACGCTCAAAGACATCGCCATGCTCTTCGAAGCCACCATTTCCTGACTGCACACTGGCCAGATAAACGAGAGCACTTTGCAGGACATGACTGTCCACTTGGGTGAAGGGAGCCGCCTGACGCAGAGATCGAGCCACATAGGCAGTCAGCCAGGTGGAGCTCCTCTTGGCGTCCAGGCCAAAGGCACTAAAGGCTCCATTCTCATGGCGATAGTAAAGGATTCTCTGGTAACCCACAGCCAGGTTGTTGGTGGCCTGCAGCTCCACTTCCGGGGTGAGTTGGCGAAGGCGCTGTAATACCAAATTTAAGATCTCTTCTAGGAAACCTACCTTAGCCTACGACTTACTCCCAAATACCGCAAAACCATAAGATTAGGCACAAAGTTGACCATTGTCTGCTCGCCGCAGCCGGTGGGCAGCAGGATGAGATTATTCAGATTTCCCACAATTCCACCAATGAGATCTCCCACGGCCGACACCTCGATGCTGGTGGACTCGGGTATGGCATTCCTGGGCACTTGAATGGTGACATTTCTTCTATTCCTGGCATTCGAATTGAGCTCGAAAAGGAAGCCACGATTCACACGTTCCGTGGCACCGGGATGCTCCACCAGCAGAGTTTGCTCTACGGTATCGCCGGCCTGGGAGGAGGCAGCCATGGCCCGGACAGGCAGAGCGCCCACTCGCTTCGGAGTCACTATAAAGGACACGGAACGGGAGGATTTACCGGGCACCTTTAGAGAGCGGCGACTAGTGAGCTCTACTTCTGTAAATTAATTAAATTAGAATTTAAATTAAGGGAAATTATGTAATTTAGTTGTTTATTTTACTTGGCTTGTCGGTGGCCTTGGGATCGAGCTGTGGGAAGTCAAAATCCTGGGCGGAATTGTAAAAGGTGACCTCCACACTCAGGTCACTCTCTCGGTTGTTATGAACCACAAAAGGAATGGCAATAAGTTCGTCTAAAAAAATAATATTTAAAGAAAAAATGTAATAGAAAATATCTTTTAATAAAAAAATGAAAATTACAAATATTTCCCCTCTAAACCCACCTCTCTTGATGGAGTAAGGCAACTCTGTGGTTATGTAAAACTCCTTGTAGGTCTCCATTTTCCCCATGGGCGACGACAGTCCCAAGCCATTAACCGGATCCAAGGCAAAGGCAGAAACCACCCAAGAAGTCATCTCACTGGGTATCCTTCGATGAATCGAATTCCTGCCATCACTGCTCGCAGAGATGTTGAGGAAGAGCCAGGTTTCAGCCGGTTGCCGCATCACATGCACCCTTGGATTATGCCAGAAGGGTTTGGGTGTATAGGAGAAGGCATAACGACCCTTGCCCGGTGGCAGGGTATTAACCTCAATCTTGTGGGCGGGTCCAATGTCTGTCTTGCGCACTGTGGTCAGTTTGTCCTCCTCAGGACCCGTGGAGGCTTCACGTCCTAAGGCAGGAGTACTCTCAGCTTCCTTCTCCACAAAATAGTCCGTGTTGGACATGGTAATCACACCCGATTCCTTGCCAGGCGAGCCCACGGGTGAGTTGACATCACTTAACTCGTAAGAACGCAGGGCATCCATCAGTCTTTGATGGGTCAAATCGTGGCCACTGCGTAGAGAGGCTGCATTTTGATCCACCATCATGAGACCCACATAGGAGTAGGGTTTGCTGCTGATGCCTATGTCAATGTCCTGGCCAGGCGGGGCTCGTATGGGGGCCTCAATTTGGACCTAAAAATATAAATAAAAAATTTAATTATATAGGAAATTGCATAAAAATTTGTATTCTTATTTAAATATTACCGCATTCAAGAGATTCTCCTGTAATTGTATGATCTGCTCATCGTAGACAAACTCTCCATTTATTACAGTGTAAACCAGCAGCTTGGCACGCGGCATCATGGCAAAAGAGGCCAGGAATTTAATGGTGTGGAAAGTCCCTTCACTTACCTAGGGAAAATATTTATTAAAAATTAAAAAAATAAAGGATTTATAAATTAAATTCCCAACTTACATCCACGCTGCGAGAGAGTATAATATCCCCGCGTCCCACAACCTGATACATAAAGTATTTAATGGGCTCAAAAGAGCGAACCACCACGGAGATCTCCTGATTGACAGTGGGCCTGAATATAGATTAAATATAATATAAATTAATAAAATAATAATATATAATAATTAACAAAAACCCACTTATCATTCAAAACCTTGGCTGTAATATAGTTCTTGCTGTGAAGATGTTTCCTGGGCACCTTGCCCACCTCACTTATCACACCTTGATAATCAACAATAATGGAATGGAACTCATCCTTGTCTCCTATGGGCACTGTGAACTTCATCTTGATCTCGCCACTGGCATCCAGGCTGTAGGACGAACGATTGTACATCTCACTGCTGCCATAGACATTGGTGAGATAGGCTTCAATTTGGGGATTAAAATCCCTCAAAGGACCGCCATCATTGCGGGCTATGCGAGCCTGAAAACATGAGGAATTTTAGAGATATTTTAAGATGTTTAAATATAATTTAATTCAATTTTTTACTCCAACTCACCGTGGCCTCAAAGGGCACTCCAGGTATATAGTAACTGGGCACTTTGATGGTCTCCACGCGATAGTGATTCAAATGCAAGGTCAAAACTGTTGAGTAATTTTGCACAGAGCCCGTGGATTTCTCCTCCACCAAGGCATCCAGAAGATATTGCCTCTCATAGTCCTGTTTCAAGTGCAATTCATTCTCAATATCGAACTCAAAGTAGGCATTGCCATCAATGGGCACCACTTTGCGGGTAATGAGATCATTGACAAAGGGCTGCAGGGAGCCAAAGAAGGTGGGATAAATGGACAGGGTGGCCTCACCCACAATGGGCTGACCAAAGGCATAACTAATAAATAAAAAATACTAAATTAAACAATTAATTTAATAAGATTTTACACTCACTGCGCCCTCACGGTGGCTGCTATTTTGCCATCCTTGTAAATGGCATTCTTGGGCGTATCGATATCCACCACAAACTTGGGCAGAATATGATCCAGAATCTCGAAAGTCTGGGTGTGCATTTGCTCTGACACCTCCACCACGATGGACCATGTTCCAAACCTGGGATAGTCCGACAATCGGAGTTCATTCGAGTAAATGGCATTCGTCAGGCGTACATCCTTGTAGCTTCTGATTATATTATCACCCGAGTCCTTGATATCCACATGGACACGTCCATAGGCCCGAGCAGGCTTTAGATTCGCATCCAGAACGAGAACGCGGTAGTGTACCAGGTCACCAGGCTTATAGATGCTTTTGTCCATCTGCACCAACACCGTATGCTCCTTGGCCTCAAAATGCAGCTGCGTTTCATTGGTAAACTGAACGCCACCCACGCCCTCGGAAGTCAGACGATATCTATCGGGTTTTAGAGCGGGAATCTAAGGGGAGTTGGAAATATGAGCTTAGAATTTGTTAGGGTAAAGAGTTCCATGCCCCAAAACTTACCTCAAAGTGCAAGAGTTGTGTGGAAAATGGTCTCAGCTCCACAGTTTTAAAGTCCGTGTAGGTGCTTCCCAGGATGCCCACCTTGAATCTGGCGGATTCCGGGGCATTGTGGAGGCTGACAGCCACATGAAACTGGGAGTTGGGACGCACTGTATTCGGGGCAATGATGGAGTACAGTCTGGAATGATTTTATTAAATATTTATAAAATATTTCAAGATAAAAATAAATAAACATTAAATTAAATACATAAATACTTAATAATATAATATATATCTATTATTATAATTTATTTCTATATTATTTTAATATCTTTTAATTTATTTAAAGAGTCTTCCTGGTTTTTAAATACCCCAAACAAGCTTATATTAATTCTTAAAATTCGTAATTAATTTCTAAATATTTTAAAAGCCCCTCTTTTAATTTCTTACAAAATTAACCCGCACTTTGAGTCGCTCAACAAGTAGCACACCACCTCCACCATAAAAAGTACCGCCACAAAAAGCAACAAACAAATAGGTAGACGGAGACTTAATGCCCGTAGATAAGTGGGGATTACACCTATGCTGTTATGCTATCTGGAAACTTGAATCTTCCCTTGCAATTCATTCACGCGCCCAAAACGGAAGACAATGCCCCACGACGACCCGAAAAGAAAGGGGTAATGTACTCTGGCGGGTCAGCATCAAACGCTGTCGGAAATGGCTTTGAGGTGAACTCCGGGGTCGGAGGAACTGCGCCAGAGTTGGCTCGAGCTATGAATATAATTTTTTTTTGTTTTTCTTGTGGTTTTCTTTTGTCTTTTTCCATGCAGTATACTTTTTTCAACAAATAATCTCAGTTGTGAATCGAACGAAGACTTTGTTTCTCATTTGAATATTTTTTTGGATAGTTTAAGTTTAAAAATATTTTATTGTAATGATGATTATGTAACTTAAAATGTGGCTGCTCATTTTATTAATATTGGCCACTAATAATAATAATAATAATAATAATAATAACTGTGGATGGTCCATGTAATGACGATGAGTACAAACATTTATTACAAAGCTTAAAGCTAGATTTACTCTGCTGTTGTTGCTGCTAAAAATTATTTAAATTATAATACAAATTCAGCAAAATTCCTTGATTTCCAAATACAAAAAAACCTTCGCCAAAAACAAACTTATTTTTATAGAGCTTGCCAAAAAAAATCCCAGTAGCCAAAGCAAGTTTTATTTGGCTTTTCCACTCACTTAGCACACGTTTTTGGGAGTTCGTTTTTCTGCCTGACTTTTAATTAAATTTGGTTTGGAAAGCAATGATTGCGAAAATTTATGGACTGTCTCCTAACTGTGCCAGCTTTCAGCGTAATTCACAGTTTGTGCCCGGCCTGTTCTAATTCCAATCGGTTTTTAGCCTTTTGGCGGACTAACCTGTTCCCACCGACCACTAAACAACAACGATTTTCTTTTTCTTTTGTGTTTATGTCACGTTTGTTAGCCCCAAAAAAATGTAAACAGGTTTTCCTCGCAAAAAAACAACAAAATACTGTTTAAGCAATTTCGCTTTTTTGCTTGAATTGGCGGCAGCTTCGGGTTTCCACTTGCAACGGAGATGTTTCACCTGATTGCCTTTTGCTAAACGAATGTAACCAGGTGGATGTCATAGCTGATCGACGTTCCTATCCGACTTCCCAATGCTCGGAATTCACCTACATGAGCTGGCAAAATCCAGCCTTGAATGACTGCCCCATATATGGCAGCTCGCACTCAATGATCACCATCAAAGATGGAGGCAGGAAAGAAAGCCCGAGAAGGTGTCAGAGTCAATCAATCAGGGTTCTTGGCTCAGAGAGTATAAATTCGCCAAGTGATCACCTCGACCGGTCAGCAGCCTCCCAAGGTGATCATGAGCCATCGGAAATGAGTACACAAGTGGCAATCCGTGTTTATGTGTCACCTCCGCTCTAGCAGCATCAGGGTGATTCAAGCGAGTCAATTGTTTATTCTGTAGCAATTCTTCTGTCCAAAGTTTGGATCTTCTTTTGTTGAAAAAGAATGTTGAAAGTCGTCGAAGTATTTACATTTTTTGAGGTGATTTTGTTAGGAATGAGGGCGAATATTAGGGATTTCAAGTTGTCTAAGAACCTATACATCTTTTGCTTTTACTACACTTTTCCTTATCTTCGTCAATACCTATACCTATACAACTTTTGCTTTTACTACACTTTTCCTTATCTTCGTCAATATTTTTTTGTTGTAGTTTTTCAAAAACTAATTTCATAAATTTAATAAATAATTTACATTTGGGAGGATAATTGATAGGAAAATAATTGTCAAAAGTAAGAAAGTAAAGACAAAATTTAGGACTTATCAAGCTTCATTAAAAACTGTAAAACGTTAACTTTTTTAGATGTTTTTTTTTATTATTAAACAATTATTTTCAAAGATTTAAGCAAACCAATTAAAAAAATTTAGCAAATTCAGGAATCAAAGGTATTTCATATAGAAAAATATTATATAATTATTATTTAAAAAGAAAACTTGCAAAATTCAGGCTAAATTACTGTGTTTATATAATTTTTGGTCATTGTTTATAGGTAAAAATGATTTGAACTAAGCAAGCAAAGACTTTATAATGTATAATGTTAATGAACTCAGTACTTCAAGTTCCTAAATTTTATTATATCTTTTGAAATAATCTCTTTAAAGCCCTGAATCTTATAAACAAAAATATCTGACATGGTTTAATTGTTATATAATCTCTTTTCTGATTTTGTCAATGGCTTGCATCTCCTTTTAGGAACCTCTGCCTTTGCCGGCAGCACCTTGCATCACCCTAACAAGCCTGAGTATATGCGTAGGCGCCGCCAAAAATAAATAGCATAAAAAAATCGCGTTGGCTTCGGGCTTATTTCATCTCTTAACTTGTTTTTTTGTTTCTTCGCTTCGCTCTTGTGTTGTCAGCTTATTATGACAGTAATAAAGCCCAGGGCTAATTTCTTGATTACACGTTGTTAATTACAGATCGGCGGCATTAACTCTTCCCGGAGTTCTTCTCCTAACTCTGATCTGTGCGTTAGTTCGTTGCCTAAGTCTTTTGTTTTTCCTTTTGCCTTTTGAAGTGGAGTGTGCAGAGGTAGTGATGTCATGTCCATGTCTGTCACCTGTGGGAGTACCTGGCCAGGTGTTTGTGTGTGTTTGTGTGATATACTAACCCCTGAGCTGTGACTGGGGCCAGCCAGCAGGCGGTGACTAAGATCAGCACACGGGCGACAGCTTCCATTTCCAATTGAATTTCTTTGAGCGAATTAGAAGTGTAAACACGTTTTGTCGATTGTTTCGATTTTGTGTATTAACATCACATATTAAAAACTAAAAAATCAGCTCGAACTTTGCTTTATCTCGCTCTCACACTCGCGGTTGCAGCAGCACCAAAAAGCACCGCAAATTGCTCAAGAAAAGCAACAAACAAAAACAACAAAAACCAAACAAGCCGCGCGCGTTTCTGGGTTTTGTTTTTATTACGGAATTTATCACTTTCGTTGCGAAGCGCGATCACCTGGGACCACCTGTTGTCCGCTCGAAAGCTCAGCGCCAACTAATTTCTCAAGTCGCCAACAGAGTTTCCAGCTCTTTGGGTCTTGAAAGAGCTTAACTGGCCTTTAAGAAAAGCTATAATTGTGATGATCGCAAAAATATTTAAATAATAAATTAAGCCCAGAGATTTCCGTAAGATTTTTTCGTTTTAAAATTTAAAAAAGATAAGGTTTACATAAACTAAACAAATTAAACAGTTAAATTGGCAGTTATTGTTACAATTTGAAAATAAACTTTGAATAAACTTAAAAAATAAGCTATATTTATAATTTAATGATAATTTAACATTATAATAAAATAATATTTACATTTTGGGAAGTTTTTAAAAACCTACACCCCCTAGGGTTTGTTTCTTTGCTTAGCCAAGACGCAACTCACCAAGAAATATTGGTAAAAATGATTACATTATTTTGGGTAATATTTAATTATTAAAATTTTGGCTAATATTTCAACGAATTAAAAAATATTTTAAATTTAATTTGGAAACCTTAGCTGAAAGCTAATTTAATAAAAATATATTATTTATTTATTTATTTAACAAATAAAGCTTACCAATATTAAATTACGGAACACTGGCTACCTCGGCCATCGACTATTTAAAATATAAAAACGTATGTATCGATTGTATCGTAGTAAATATCGATATCCCAAAATATCGATGTCTGTCACGTTGTCATCGATACCGCATCGACCACCTCCAGCTTCGTTTTCACCCACGTTTTTGTTATAATTTAATAAGTATTACGGTCCGAGACCTATTTTTTACGTCACGCCCAGCTCAGGGAGGACCCTGCAATTTGAATTTAACCAAAGGAGCAAACGTAAAGTCGTTTCTCTGCAAAGGTGTCGCAGTGCTGCGAGTTTTGCGGACGTGTGTGTGTGTGGGTGAGCATTGGAATTCGCCAGTGTGAGTGCGAGTTTGTGTGACGGACCAAAAAAGCCGACATCAGCGCCCATTTTTTGTTGTTGATTCATTAATACGCCGCACACACTCTTGCACACACACACATAAACACGGGCGTGATGCGCCAGTGTTGGTGAGTTGGAGCAGCGCCCCGTCTCGCTCCTACACACACCGCCAGTTCCAGCGGCGGCAGCAGCAGCAGCAGAAGAAGCAGTTAGCACAGAAAGAGCGCAGGGAGCGGCGGCAGCAGAAGCAGCGCCAACGCCAACGTCATAAAAATTTGTCATCGTTTTTGGCGAAAATAAAGTTAAACAACAATTATGATCCTGCTGGAAATCAATAATCGGATTATCGAGGAGACGCTCCTGGTCAAATACCGCAATGCCCAGGCCGGGTGAGTTCCACTGTCTATTCCCCCATTGCCCCCACTTTCGTAGTGCCGTAATATGTGACCCTATTTGCCGCTCCACCATTTTGCCTTATCTACTGCCCCGTCTGCATTCCCGTCCGTTATCACCAGTTTCGATTCCCGTTATCAGCTCGGTGATCGTTCCATCTCGCTCACACTCCCTTGGGGATATTTCGGGTGTTGTTCGAAGCTTGGGGACACACTCATCCAATCATTTAGCGCTCCCTCTCCCTCCCACTCACGTACAATATACGACTAATTCATTACAGCTTGTTTATCACATCTTTTGTGCATCATGTGCAACTGACTCACCCTGCCTTGAAAGCATTGAAAAGCGAAAGCAAGTAAATCATAGACTGCACTTGCGGCTCACACTTTGGAAATAGTTTCACTTGTGTCTCAAATGCTCCCATAATAACTCAGACGAACGGCATCCTGAATAATCAATCATATTATAACAGATGACTTGTGTTCGTGTACAGTAGCCCCAATAACTTTATTAAAAATTATAAAATCTATAGCCGTTTTCCGGAGACAAAGTTTACATGTTAAATTCAATCTTTCTCGTGTCTACAACGCTCCCAGATTAATTGTACCATAAGGATCTTCTTTATTAATCCTATTTGACTAAGATGATTCTTTACCATGCACAATATCCCAAAACACAGGTCTTTCTTGGGAGTCAAAGTGGCACCCTTTGGATACGATCCCCAAACTGTGTCTCAAATGCTCCTAAAATAAGTTATTTCAAGACGAACGGCATCCTGAATAATCCATCATATTATAACAGATGACTTGTGTTCGTCTACAACTGTCCTATTAAATAAATTAATCTATAACCGATTTCCGGAGACAAAGTTTACATGTTGAAGTCATTCTTTCTCGTGTCTACAATGCTCCCAGATGAATTGTACCATATGGATCATCTTTATCAATCCTATTTGACTAAGATGATTCGTTACTGTGCACAATATCCCAAAACACAGGCCCTTTCTTGGGAGTCAAAGTGGCACCCTTTGGAAACAATTCCCAAACTGTGTCTCAAATGCTCCTAAATTAAGTACTTTCAAGACGAACGGCATCCTGAATAATCAATCATATTATAACAGATGACTTGTGTTCGTGTACAATTGCCAAAATAATCCAAACTCTATTCCCGGAGACAAAGTTTACATGTTAAAGTACATCTTTCTCGTGTCTACAATGCTCCCAGATTAATTGTACAATTTGGATCGTCTTTATCATTATTATTTGATCAATATGATTCGTTAACGTGCACAAATCCAAAGCTCAGACCCTTTCTTAGGAGTCAAAGTGGCACTCTTTGGAAACAATACCCAAACTGTGTCTCAAATGCTCCTAAATTAAGTACTTTCAAGACGAACGGCATCCTGAATAATCTATTATATTATAACAGATGACTTGTGTTCGTGTACAATTGCCCTAATAATTAAATAAATCTATAATGTATTTCAGGAGACAAAGTTTACATGTTAAGGGTCATCTTTTTCGTGTCTACAATGCTCCCAGATTAATTGTACCATTTGGATCTTCTTTTTCAATCATATTTGACCAAGATGATTTGTTAACGTGCACAATACCGTAAAATCAGGCCCTTTTTGGG
Organism: Drosophila truncata; assembly: GCA_008042515.1. Classification (NCBI taxonomy): domain Eukaryota; kingdom Metazoa; phylum Arthropoda; class Insecta; order Diptera; family Drosophilidae; genus Drosophila; species Drosophila truncata. The sequence continues at coordinate 39,483 of VNJQ01003963.1, forward strand.
AGTCAAAGTGGCATCTTTTGGATACAATCCCCAAACTGTGTCTCAGATTCTCCTAAAATAAATTCTTTCAAGACGAACGGCATCCTGAATAATCTATTATATTATAACAGATGACTTGTGTTCGTGTACAGTAGCCCCAATAACTTCATTAAAAATTATAAAATCTATAGCCGTTTTCCGGAGACAAAGTTTACATGTTAAATTCAATCTTTCTCGTGTCTACAACGCTCCCAGATTAATTGTACCATAAGGATCATCTTTATCAATCCTATTTGACTAAGATGATTCGTTACTGTGCACAATATCCCAAAACACAGGCCCTTTCTTGGGAGTCAAAGTGGCACCCTTTGGAAACAATTCCCAAACTGTGTCTCAAATGCTCCTAAATTAAGTACTTTCAAGACGAACGGCATCCTGAATAATCAATCATATTATAACAGATGACTTGTGTTCGTCTACAATTGTCCTATTAAATATATAAATCTATAACCGAATTCCGGAGACAAAGTTTACATGTTGAAGTCATTCTTTCTCGTGTCTACAATGCTCCCAGATGAATTGTACCATATGGATCATCTTTATCAATCCTATTTGACTAAGATGATTCGTTACTGTGCACAATATCCCAAAACACAGGCCCTTTCTTGGGAGTCAAAGTGGCACGCTTTGGAAACAATTCCCAAACTTTGTCTCAAATGCTCCTAAATTAAGTACTTTCAAGACGAACGGCATCCTGAATAATCAATCATATTATAACAGATGACTTGTGTTCGTGTACAGAATGATTAAATTAATCTATAATCTTTTTCCGGAGACAAAGTTTACATGTTAAAGTACATCTTTTTCGTGTCTACAATGCTCCCAGATTAATTGTACCATTTGGATCATCTTTATCATTATTATTTGACCAAGAAGATTCTTTACCGTGCACAAAACCCTAAAAGCAGACCTTTTGGGAGTCAAAGTGGCACCCTTTGGAAACGATCTCCAAACTGTGTCTCAAATGCTCCTAAATAAAGTACTTTCAAGACGAACGGCATCCTGAATAATCAATCATATTATAACAGATGACTTGTGTTCGTGTACAATTGCCCTAGTAATTTTGTAAAAATTATAAAAATCTATTCAATTTTTCCGGAGACAAAGTTTACATGTTAAAGTACACCTTTCTCGTGTCTACAATGCTCCCAGATTAACCCCGAGCCCGAACGGCATCCTGTACAATCTATTATATTGTCACAGATGACTTGAGCTTGTGTATATTTCCTTATGCCTATTTGTGAAATCATTCAAATGGAGTCAAAGTGGCATATTTTTGTTTATTCCTCGAACTTGTGTCTCAATTACTCCAATAAAAAATGTACAGACGAACGGCATCCTGAATAATCTTCATATTATATCAGATGACTTGTGTTCGACTACAAAACTTAAACTTAATTCTAAACCTTAGCTGCCAAAGGGAGTCAAAGTGGCATACTTTTGAACATTTACCCAATTTGTGTCTCAAATTCTCCCATATCAACCAGTAATGCGAACGGCATCCTGAATAATTAATTATATTATAACAGATGACTTGTGTTTGTGTACAATTAAAATAGATCATTACTTTGGGAGCTATTTTATGGCATGTTTTAGAATTTATTAACCTAAATTGTGTGTGAGTTTCTCCCCAAATTATTCAAATACTTTCAAACGCATCAAATATTCTGTTTGAATAAATAAAATTAAAACAGTTTAATCGAAGGTGCATACATACGCCCCAATGTGTTAGAGACGGAGAACCTTTTTTGTTTTTCAAGTAAAGATAATCACTTATAAATTAGTTTTGACGATAAGATATAATGTTGTATATGTGGTGGGAGTGGGCAAATGACTAATAAGCAATCGAACTCATCCGTTTTTTTGGAATTCTCTTATTTCTTTGCAGTCTGAAGCCAGAATCGATAGATATCCGGATAGCAGACTTTGATGGTGTGCTCTATCACCTTTCCAATGTGAATGGCGACAAGACAAAAGTGCGGGTAAGTAAGAATCCTCAAAGAAACCTTTTAAACATGATTAATAATATTATAAATATAAAATTTAGATCAGCATATCGCTCAAGTTCTACAAGCAATTGCAAGAGCATGGAGCCGACGAGTTGCTGAAGCGTGAATATGGCAGTCTGCTCACAGACACGGAAGAAGGTGGGTCTGCAGACAGCTTAAGCTTTGAACAAAAAGTTAATTACTCTTAATTACTCTTCTTTGCAGGCTACAATGTTTCTGTACTTATCAATCTGGAGGAGATTCCTGAGGATTGGGAGCAAATTGCCAAGAGGATTGGTCTGCTGAAACGCAACTGCTTTGCCTCGGTCTTTGAGAAGTACTTCGACTTTCAGGAGCAGGGTGAAGAGGGCCAGAAGCGGGCCGTAATTAACTATCGCAACGATGAGACTTTGTAAGTATAAAGTATAAAGTTAGTAAGAAAAGAAACTCTAAAAAAAAAACGTATTTATTTCAAAGATATGTGGAATCCAAGCCCGATCGTGTCACCGTTGTGTTTAGCACCATTTTCCGCGATGAGGACGATGTGATTATCGGCAAAGTATTCATGCAGGAATTGAGGGAAGGGCGACGTGCCTCACACACAGCGCCACAAGTGCTCTTCTCGCACCGCGAACCGCCGCTGGAATTGGCCAATTCGGATGCCAGAGTTGGTGACAATATTGGCTATGTTACATTTGGTGAGTTTATCTTTTCCAGAATTAATTTTCAGTCGTAGTAATATTATAATATCATATGCAGTGCTTTTTCCTCGTCACACCAACAAAGAAACAAGGGACAATACCATCAACCTAATACACATGTTTCGAGATTATTTGCACTACCACATTAAGGTGGGTTTCTCTTTGAATAACAATACATATAAAACTTGCTAATTATATAACTATATGTATTTAACAGTGTTCAAAGGCTTACATTCATTCCCGGATGCGTGCAAAAACCTCGGATTTCCTCAAGGTGCTAAACCGTGCAAGGCCCGAGCCTAAAAACACGGAAAAGAAAACTATAACGTGAGTGATTTATTATTTCAATTATTTCCCACATTGCTAATTCCCTCATCCTTTGCAGGGGGAGAACATTCAAGCGCATCGAATGATGTGTGCAGTATATTTAGTTGTTTTTATATATAAAATATAAAAAAAGAAATAAAAATTGTGTATTTAAAATGCGTGTAAACCGAAACGTAAATTTTGGCAAAACCAACTAGAACTAAACTAAAACTAAACCAGATAACAAGCAAAAGAAAGTATTCCAAAACAACCGAACGTTTAAGGCTAAAATATAAGCTCAGCGGCAGCATAAAATGAACAAAGAATTAATAGTTACGCGTTTAGTAATTGAATTGTGTGCATGTTTTGTTACAGTCACTAGCCAGAGTCATTAGCGTCACAGCAGAACAATATTATTTTTAATCAATAAAAACCCGAAACCCTAAACTTAAGTGCAACATGAGAATTAAAACTAACAACACGACTAAATGGGCTGCCACCAACTTGTTATATAGTCGCAATCTGGAGAATTAATCCCCACAAACAATTAGCCTATATATGTGTGTAGAGAGAAGAAACGCATTTAAAAAACGTACTGCAAACCCTATTAACAAAAAAAAAAACCTTTGATACCTTTGATCAAGCGCGGAATTCAATAAAAACGAGAAAATCAAATTGCAATATAAAATATAAACAAATATTGATTTTTTATGGGTATTTTAACTTCCAAAACTTGTTATGTGATATTGATAAAAGCTCTCTAGTTGCAGGTTATCCGAGGAATCGATGTTTTCTCCCGGTTAAATTGATAAAAATGATAGGAAGCCAAATTTTTGTTCAGCCTGTCTAAATTTATTAACTTTTTATGTGGCGCATTTGCCGCAATCTTAGGTTACTAACATTTTCTTAGGACTACCATATCCGCCGGTTGCACAATACTATAACAGTTACGTATAACACACACTTCTTCCCACAGGAGGTGGAGGAGGCACTTTTAGATCTTAAACTTAACATTCTGCTTCTCATTCATGCTCTCCATGCTGGCCTGTAAGTTCAGATAATCGCTCTGGATGCGGGAACAAACTGAAAAAGGAGGAAATGATTATGAATACTTTTTGATAATGACTGTATAAATATTTTACTTTGATATTTGTGAATCTAGTGCTACTTACTTATGGGCAGTGTTATTTCCAATAGTTTGTACAGGGTGCGTGGTGAATTTACAAAGCCCTTAGGGATCATCGTACTGTTCCAGTTTGATATAAGCAAGTGCTGTGATAGGATAGAGAGAGAGTGAATAATTCGCTAAGCACTGGAGAAAAACTCGCTTCCAAACTTAGGAAAAGATTATTTTAATTTTTAACAAAGCGAAGAAGTCGTCTCATTTATAATAAAATCAAGTATAAAGTCATATGATCGATCTACTAATATAATTGTATTATTGTTATCATCTTTTTTAATAGAAAAGAATTGAAATTTATTGTTAAAAGCTTCCTATCGATGATATTATAAGGAGTTTGAGAAGTATCCTTTTATTAGTTCTAAAAAAATAATTGCTTATTAAGGTTATGAGGCGAGAATGCCGAATGCGACCTTAATTCTTTAGTTATTTTAATCATCTATTTATTTATATTATTCCTCTTTTAAAATGATTATGTCTAGTATTTAATATATATTTTTGCTCAGTGTGGCATTAACTAGCGTGCAACAAGAGGAGCCAGCTGGAGGAGTCGTTTATCATTTTTTTTTTGTTTTATTTTTTGTATATACAAATGCGTGTGGGAGGGACTGGAGCAAAGGAGGAGCACCAGACAGGAAAAGGGCTTGGCTCGCATTAGGGTGACAACGAAAACTGGGACAGTGTCGGTACACATGAAACTTCCAGGCGGTGTGTATGCGTGGATATGGTCTAAATAGGATGAACAACTTCACTGTCTTACCCTTTTGCAGATCCATGTCGTCCATTTCCGAATTCTTGATCTGCTGCAGCTTCTCACGGAACTTCTTGGTGATCTGTTTGCGCTGGTAGTCCGCCTCGATTTCCTGCTTGGTTCGCGGTATACGAAAGCGTATGCAGCAGCACACCATTATCACTGGTAAGTAAGAATAATCCAATAATTATTTATCTCTACTAATGCCACATTTTCTACCCACTTATTAGCATCAGAATACCGATAACGGCGGCTATTATGTGCCACACTCGGAATCCCGCAATGGCATCCTTTTCCAGCCACACTTCACGCGGGTCAATGTCAAAGATATCCGTATCGTCATCCATGGTGGAGTTAGCTCCCGAGTCACACGTCCGGCTGCCTTGCCAATCCAGTTACAACTGCTGTCCTGCCTGGCCGACTGTGGGTCAGGAGCCGCCAGGAACGGCCTAGCCTGGCTCACTAAATATGTTGGTAGGAGAGGCGGCGGCGGAGGCGTGGCCCCACAAACTCCCTCGATATATGGGGTGTAGCCCAGCCATGTGGCTTTCCAAATGGCAAACTTGTAAAATAACAAACAAAGAAGCCAGCCCTCGCCCTCTGCCCTGAACAAATGAAAGCTGGAACGCGAAAATGTAATGATAGATATTTTAGTAGCAACGGTGAGGGATCTAATTTAGACGGGGAATTATTTTAATATTTTTTAGATATGTTTTTCAAGAATCAGAGTTTAATTTTGTATGTCTATGAGGGAAATACCAATTCTAATATAGGAATGTATAGGAATTCTAATATTTAAATGTTTAATCGAAAATATCGTTTATTTGTTTATCGGATTATTTCATATTTGGAATATTTTTAGGACAGATTACTAAAATATGTGATATTCTGATTAATGTTAATTCCTTCTAGATCCGTCCCTGGCCAGTCCCTTCGTCCATTGTGGATATGAATGTGAAAATGACAACAAACTCAACTCGAATCCAAGAAACTGGGTGCGGCAGCTTGTGCCGCGTGCCTCAGGATAAAAAGCCCCACTCGCTTTGCATACCCTAAACTGGAGGATTGTGGATGGAGGAATTTAAGGAGGGTCGGACCTTTTGGCCTCCCCCAACGAAAGACAACATGCATATGGTTAGTTAGTTAGTTAGTTGGACGAGCCATGGGCCACCTGCTGGTCACACCCAATTGGTTCGCTTACTGACACTCTCACTATCGGGTCGTCGCCGAGATGGTAAACTGCAAAAGTCTAGGCGGGATTCCGGAGGCGCCCAGAAGGTGGCCTAATGACTGTGACATTTAGGGGTTGGCGACGAGAATTATGGGATTGCAATTATTCGAGTGTGCCAAGAGAAGAGTTGGAGGGTTTTTTGCAATTAGATTTCTATATAAATTATAAGTATTATCTTTAAAATTAATTTTTTAACTTGTAAATAGGATAAAACATGAGAAAATGATTCAGCAAAAAGAAAACAAGAAGTTTTGTAATAATATTATATACCTTTTTAAGAAATTTACATAGATTTATGTATCAGAATCTATATTATGGGAGGTTATAATAATTTAGATTTTAGCTTTATTTCGCTTTCTGAAAAAATATAAGAAAAATGATTATAATAATACTAAAACATAATTATTTTGAAATAGTGATCGTTCTATGTAAATTAGGAATTTTCTAATCCAACAAAAACCTTTAGAAATTCCTGGAATTTTAAAAATCCATTAAAAAGGAGTCAAAAAATATACAAAAAATGTTTGAGGTAAAATGAATTCAAATTTTGCAGCTTACGATACAATTTCTCTCCCATTCTATTATTTTATTTTACTTTAGATAACTTTCGAACTTATGAACCGATTTCCCGGATTTCCTTACTTCGATTACAAGACAATTTAAAAAATAACAGCCTTTACAATCGTCATCGAACTAAGACGCCACCTGGCCGCAGATGGCAACCCCCCAGAAGGAGGATTCACAATGGTCGAGCCCCCCCTTGAAGGACCTTACTCGCTGGATCTAGGCGCAGGCGCCGGAAACAAGGTCCGTCTTGGAGCAGCAGCGAGTGGGGCAGCAGCACTCATTCACCTACTCATTCAACAAAATATGTGCTATCCCCGAATCAGTTTCAGTTCAGGCTCTCGTTCGGTGGCACATCGCTGGGCGCTCGTCGCAGAGAGAAGGCATGCAGAGAAAATATCTAGAAAGTAGAAAGTTGCTGAAAAAAAGTTAGAGAGCAGGGCAGAGCAGAGGCAAAAGCCAACAGACCAGGCCAACGAAAAAACTGGGGAACAAAATCGGAAAAGGAATAGCTATATATATTGAAACGGAGCAGGCACACGCACACCCAACAGCAGCAGCAGCAGCAGCAGGAATCGTGGCGCTATATAGTATTATCCTCGGATCGAATCGCAATCGCAATCGGTGTGTGCTCGGGGTGTGTGTGCGCGCGAGTGTGCGAAGGCGAGAGTGGTGTGTGTGCGTGTGTGTGTGCGGAGTACATATGTAATAGGGCCATGAAGTTTTATTGAGAAAAAAAAAATAAAATAAGCGAGAAAATCAAGGCAGAGACACACACAAGGCGAAATAAGACCAGGAGTAACCTCCTTATCCCCCCCGACCGCGAGGAGGACCTCCGCGAAGAATGCCCCATGCAAAATCCTTGCCCATGTGGCTCCAAATGGGAGTCACCCATTTGGTAACGTGCAGCTGAAAAAAGCAGGCTGATGAAAAACCCCCAAGTAGTCGCTTGTGAATCCTGTTGAGCGAAAAACCGAAAAAGGGGGAGCAGCTGCCCGAATCAATAGGAAAAACTAGGAAAATCCGCTGGCAAAACGCTAACGCTTTCGCTGTGCGAAAATCGGGGCCGAAAATGTGCGAGTGTGAGCGTCAAAGTGCGTGGGTGTGTGTGTGAGAAAGGTGTAAAAAATGTACATTCTGTGAATTGGCCACATAAAAAAAAAGAAAGAAAACGAGTAACGAGAGTGTAACGACGAAACGTTATATTTAGAGTCGCAAGTCCTTGTTTTTGTTGTTGTCATCATCATCGCCAGTGGAGACTGTGTGTGGAACGGCCAGCAAAATGCCCAGAGATCCCGCCGACTCCGGCCCCTTTACCGTATCCAACGACTCCGACGCTGGCCACATTCCCGGCCAGCAGCAGCAGCACCAGCACCAGCAGCAATACCAGGAGCACCAGCAACAGCAGCATACAACGCGCCGCCCGCCCACGCTGTGAATCCCCCGATTTCCAGCACCAAGCCAGCAAGCATCTGCAATTGCAATTAGACGCATATAATCCACAAATCAATAAATATTCACCAAGCAAAAGTAAGCACCGCTTCCCCCGTTCTGTTTTCAATCACGAATCACGCAAAAAACGCAGCTGAATCCGTGTAAATACTCGTAAATCCCAAAAATACTCGTATATTTTGCACATATTTGAGAGCTTTTGTTTTGACCGCCAAACCTTGCACGCCTATCGCCGCCAAAAATAATCGATATTCGATTGAAGTTAGGCAGCCGTTAGTTGTGGACATAGTTTTTAGTTTTATATTAATTTTTACTTTAAAATTAAAACTTTGAGCGCTTTTTTGACAGTAGTTTTCGCTTTTCTGAAAAATTAATTCATTTCAAACTTGAATTTAAGTATAAGATTTGTAAAATCATTTATAAATATATAATTTGAAATATAATTTATGAAAAAATTTAAGTTTTCTTAAGTCGAATTATGAAAAATGATAACTAGAATAGGACTTGTTTAATTATAACCAATGCAAAATCAAATTTAAATGGATAACATAGTAAAGACAGATTTAAAAATTATAAACCGAAGTATTTTGAATTTTTCATTGAGAATATATTTGTTTATTTTATTTAATTACCTTAAAACTTTGTTAAATAATGTTAAATACATTCTCAGGAAATGCAATGATAGAAATTTTTGATTTAAATCTAAATTATCTCATGATTACTTGAAATATATGGGGCATTCCACTATCGTCGCCTTTTTAAGCTAAAACTTCAATAGTTCCTCGCTCAGATATCGATAGTATCGTGTGCAAGTCTCATCACCTGTAAAGATCATTGTTTGCCGGAAAAAAACTTTAACAACATCTTTGTGGATTTTAACTTTGCCTCTGCGGATTTTAACTATTGCTCGCGGACTTGTCCGAATCGAAACAAGTAAGGTTGAAGGGATTTAAATACCTTTAAAAGTTAGTTTCACGGAATTAAACAAAATAGCCCCACAGTATTTCTTCTTTGTGCTTTTCGGTTCTTCCATTTCGCGTGTGCTGTCATCAGAATATTCGGGTGTTGTGTGTGTTTATGTGTGTATGTGTGTGTTGCTCCACATTGTTATGTCAATAATTAGCGGATAAAAGGAACCGTAGAAAGGCCGGAGACCGCAAGGAAACGCGTGAAAGGTGTTGCTCCAACAGGGAACTCTGCTTACATTTCCTCGTTTTCCCTATTTCCCCGGGAATTGCATTTGGCAATCACACGGAAAATTGATTTTTTGCCAAATGCGCGAATATATTTTCCATGTTTTTTTTTTGTTTTGTGAAACCAGCTGGGCAAGGAGAGAAGGAAAATAAGAAGAGGAGAGTGAGTGAGCGGCTCTTTGCTTTGCTCCAGGTGTGTGAAAGTCCAATTGGATTATGCCAAGCGGAGCCGGGCTTTGTCCGATTGCCAGATTCTTGTTGTTCTTGTTCTTGTTGTTGTTGCTGCTTTTGGCATGATACTTGTCTCCTCTTTTTGAATTACATTAAATATTTAAAGCATATGCAAATTTGAACAGTGGCCCCGTAAAAGGAATAAAGTACATTTTACCTGGCGCGCGGCCTCAACGCGCTTCTTACTTACTAGTGTAGTTGTTGTTGCTGTTGCCTGTTCCTGTTACTGTTACTGTAGTTGTTTTTTTCTGTTACTGTAGTTGTTGTTGTTGTTGTTGTTGGGGTTGCCGCTTTAGTTGTTGCTTCTTACCGCTCCTCTGCCAGGCATTCCCCTTCCCCCAACCCCGATGACACACCTTCGGTTTAACTCGGTTTCTAGAGATGAGTGTTGCTCTCTTCCTTTCCCTGTTCCCTATCTTGTTTGCTTAATAAAATAACTTATAATAAAAAAAAAATAAAGATATAAACAGACTTATAATTTTTTTAAGGATTTTAATCGTTTTTAACCCAGCATCTGAAGCTTAGAAATTGATTTTTCTCATAGATTAAAATGTAAAAAGTTCTTATTGCAATTATTTGATCATTTTATAAACAAGTAACTAGGCAAAATATTTCTAAAATATTTTTTATATTTAGTTATTATATAGAAAAGTAACCATAATATAAAGTTATTCTTATAAAATATAATTTATGGCTTTTGCACTTGCTTTTGCTTGCATTCAGCTTTCAGAAATATTGAAAATAATTATGTTGGTGCTAATTTTGGTAAAAAATAAGCGAGAAATCGGGTTTTAAGGAACTGTATTTTTTAAAAGCTTTAGAGGTGTTTCCAATATTTAATTATTGAAATATTTGTATATAAATATTTGTATATTTCCTAAACTAAATAAAAATAGTCTAGAAATTGTTTTTAAAGCAACCGAATTGATGTAAAGCCGTTAGATGTGTTTCCAATATTTAATTATTGAAATTAATTAAAAACCAACACGAAGATCCTGTTAAATACGATCTTTCCAAGAAGAATTTTCTCTTCAATCCACATAGTTTTCAATATTCTTTCCCTTTGGCTCATCTCTAATTGTGCAGCCTTTCTTTTTCACCTTTTCTCTCAACCGCCTTTAGTGTCGTGTAAATCGTTTTGTGTGGTGAGTGGCGCTGCCTCCTTTTTTGTATTTTTTTTTTCTTTTTTTTTGGGGTTTGCTTCTCATGTGCCGGAGCCTTTTTTTTACTTTGCTGCTTACCCAAATACCGACACCCCAAATCACTCACAAGCACACTCAGTCACATAGGCGTCGTGGTTTTTGGCTTTGCAGCAGCAGCAGCAGCTGTGGCTTACATCTCCCATTTTCCCGCTGCCCTTTCCCCCCTCTTACCATTTTCCTCGATTCAAATGCATTTCGATTGCTTCGTTATGCTGCACTCAACTATGTGTGTGTGTGTGAGTGAAGGAAAAGGGATTCTTAAACAGCGTTTTCCTTGATTCCATGTGTCTGCAATGGGTGTCTATCTTGCGCCTTGGCTCGTGCCTTTCGTTGCCTCTGTTACCATTTCGCACGAACGCTTTTCCCGGGGCCAACAACAATCCCATGTCCTTGTCACTCTCTCTACCCTCTCTGCTCTTTGGCTGCTCCCTTCCTCTTCGTCGTCGTCCTTTTTGGCCCACTTGGGCGACACGTGCTCATTATGCCGCTTCAAATTCTACTCCACTTTTTCGACTTGCAACGGTTCCTTCTTTTTCCTTGCAAGAATTCTCCTTGAAGCCTGAGACTTTTGCTCTGAAAAGCAAAAAAAAAATATAATTTGTGAAATTTAAATATTAAATATGTTTATTTATGCAGTCAGCAGAGTTTTTTACATATTTAAAATGTGAATTCAGGGAATATCAGGTTAAAATAATACGATTTGTAATGCGATTCTATGTTTTTGTTAAAAATAATTTTATTACATGTAGTTTTTAGCACTAAAATAAATTGTTAATAATTTTCTTTCCGTTGCCTTAGCTTTAAAATGTAAATATTTAAACTTCTTAGTTCAAACAATTATTAAATATTAAAAACAAATAAAAGAAAAAGCCTTGCACCTTTCAAAAATCACGCATACGCAGTGTTACCCCTGATAATGCCCGAGCTTGTGGGCAATCTGCAAGGCTTTGGCTATTTTAAAATATAACTATTAAAAATAAAGTGGTAATGAAGCTTTTAAATGTTGGCTTATTGCTCTCCCAAACACTTTGCACATGCTTTTTGCTGAGGGGTCACCTCTGGTCCCACTGATAACCATAACAATCTTGTTTGCTGTTTGCGTTTGGCAATTAAAAACTTGTTGATTGTGGGCTACACACATAGTACCTACACCCCTCGTTCCTCGTTCCCCTGTACTTATTCCGGGTTCTAATTGAGATGTAGCCACACAAACACACAGACCGCCCAAACACTAATATTTGATTTATGGGGAACTAGTTAGAGTCTGTGGAACAGACCATTTCGGTGGCATCGACAAGTGTAGGGTTTGCCATAAAAGGTAGCCCATGGATTAGCAGCTGAAAGGGCTGTGGGTTCCCTTTTTTGGGTTGGAAGTTGTCTTGAGTTTCGTTGTTTTTTGTTATTTAATTTTTATAATTACTGTAGAGAATTTTTACTTGTATTTTCATCATCAAAAAAGGTTCCCAAGGATTGAATTTGTGTTTTATTTAGTAATTTCTTCAGTGTGAAATTTTTTATAAACATTTTTGAGTTTTGTATATCAAAAAATGCTTATAAATTGCATTTTTTTATATAAGGGATTTAAAAATAAAGATTAGTCTTTAAGGTGAATAAAATGGGAGAAAATATCATCAAAAGAGGTTCCCAAGAGTTGAATTTGTGTTTTATTTAATAATTTCTTCTTTGTGCAATTTTTTATAAACATTTTTGAGTTTTGTATATCAAAAAATGCTTATAAATTGTATTTCTTTTATATTAGGGATTTACAAAATAAAGAGTATTTTTTGAGGTGAATAAAATGGAAGAAAAATGAGTATAAAACTAGGATCAAGTTATTCTAACTACCAAAAGCATTAACTTTTGTTATATATAAATTTTCTTTAATTAAACTCTATCTTCCTTCTGTTTTCTTACAGATTTGCTGATAACGTAAACAAGTGGCAATAAAATAGAATAAATTAACACGGCAAAAAATAAGAAAAAGGTTCGAAAAGGCCAACAAAGTAAATGCGAATTTCGAAGTGAAACAAGTGCAAAGTCAAACAACTTGTAGGAGTCAAGCTATCGAGTTCCGAGCTTCAAGTTCTCGAGTTCTTGAGTCCTTTGCCCGTGTCCGCGTCCGTGCCCAGTGTGCGTTTGTGTTGCGCGTAAGTGAGTCCGGATTCCGGAGAAGCCACAACGTCGTCCACAAAACCATCGACCTCAACTGCCGCCGCTGCCGCCGCCGCTGCTGCTGCTGCTGCAGGATCGGGATCAGGAGCAGGCGCAGTATCCGGTTCAGGAGCGGGATCTGCTGCTGCCGGTCACCAGAGAAGCGGCGGACGCAGCGGCCAGCGACGTCGCAGTAGCAGCAGTAATCCACACGCCGGCACAACGAAAGCGACCAGCGGCAGCGGTGGAGCTGGCAGCGCCGGCGGAGGAGGCGGTGGCGGCGGCGGTGGTGGTGGGGTCAAACAGAGCGTCAGCCGGAACAGCAATATACGGAGCAGCAGCTCAAACAGCACCATGGCCTCGGCGAATCACCGGGGTGGCGGCGGCGGCGGCCGAGGAGGCGGTGGCGCCGTTGCCGGTGCCGGTGCCGATGGCAATGCAATTGTTGGCCTCCAAATTGGTTCCGCCTGGTTTCAGCGCAAGATCAACCTGAGGCCGCAGCATCGCGGCGTTCATCTGGTCACCGAGGAGATACTCCGCCAGATGCCAGAGCTGGCGCACTTCTCAGTGGGATTATGTCACATGCAAAGTGAGTAGAAAAAAAGGAAAATAATTAACAGACTTAAGGGGGAAACTTAAGAAAGCTAAAAATCAAATTTAAACGTCTTTAAATAATATCGTTTACATTCCTTTGGCAGTTAGGATTCGTTTACCACCTCCGCTAAGTGATTACCCAAATTCGGGGCTCAAATGTCAGTTAATCGACGAGACCAGCTGGAAATCTCGCCCCCTCATTTCCATGCCATCCATCTTACTCTGTTTCGATGACGATTTTGCACACGCTTCGAACTGGCTTTAGCTCAGAGCCACTCGAAGGCATCGCATTTCCTTTGTCCGCCCAAAATGCCCGGATTGGATTTCCCCCGAGGGGTGGCGGCAAGTCCCTGGCTAGGGCCAAGGCGTTTGCATTTTGGTACCAAAGTTCAGTCAGGACAAACAACAGAACAACGTCGTGGAACTTGCATACCAAATCAGTGCAAGAACTGCACAAATTGTTGCCGAATTGAAGCAGCAGGATTTTGGGTTTAGAGAAGAACTTGAAGGACTCGCAGGGACAGGCAGCAGCAGCAGCAGCAGCAGCAGCAGCTAAGGCTCATTTGTATTAGCAAGTAACTGGGTTAAACTAAACAGAGATAAACTGACTGAACTGACTGACTGACCGACCGGCCACTGCTTTGGCACAGAGAAAATTGCGATTGACATTCGTTCGGCTTTCGGGAGATGTCGAGAGTAGTCAGGCTTTTGTGTGACCAAAAATCGAAGGGTTGACCCACATGTAAACGGAGTTTTCCCCAAATTAAATGAGATGGGGGAATGGAGTGAGTGAGCTTCCTGCTGTAGCTTGGATTTTACAGAGGAGACCCATTAAGGGATTATGCCTTAAATACAGCACAACTTAATAGGATAAACAGATGTACAAGTTTTAGTTTTTAATTATAAATAACCCTCTGATTTGTAAGCAAGCTTCCACTTCATTTTCAAGCTTAGTTTCGAGCTGTTATATATGCAATATGCCTCTTGACAGGACGCACGGCGATTTGAGTCCTTGTTTAAGCTTTTTCTATTCCTTGCTGCGAAGGAATGCATTCGCAGTAATCTTCGGATTGCAGTTTCTGCAAAGTATTCCTGCTGCTGCTCTCTGCACACTAATTCTCGTGTGGAATCCCCCGCTTTCAAAAGCCTTCTGACAGCAGCTGCACAAAGAGAAAACAAAAGTGATAAGCTAGAAAGTATAATAAAGTTGACTAATATTAAAAGGTAAAGCCTTATAAAGAACCCCTAGCATAATTCCAAATTCATTTTCCTAGGGAAACACTTCCTTTTTCTCTGTTTTTAGAGTTAGTTTTTCTACTAAATTGTTCCCTGTGTAGAAAAGACGTCGAGGAGGCAGTGCAAACAGAGAAACAACCTCCAGAGTTGGCTGCCTTGGAGGCAGCTTCTTGTTGACAGTTCGCATTACAATGCCAGGACGCGTTCCGTTCCTCCAAGCTGCGGCTTTCCATCTCTTTTTTTCTCTCTTTCTCTCTCTGGGTAAATAAATAAAATCGTATCATAAAACGCCAGTTGAAGGGAGGGCCAAAGAGGGGGGTGGGAGGGCTAGTTGGGAGTTTGGCCTGGCTAAAGTGAAAAGCAATCGTCGTCTTAGTCGCAGTCGTCGCTCATGTCTGCATGTCATGGTCTGTGGCTATGGCGTGTGAATGCTCGAGGCGAACTTTTTCTTTAGCCCCCACCACACATTTTCCATTCCTGTGGAAAGCCCCTCCTTATGCCATGTTTCAGTATAGAAAAAATATAGTGAATATGGTTTTTATTCAATTTTTAATTAAATATTGTCTTATATATTGCTGAAAAATTATATATCTTTCATTAATAATCAAGAAATACTTTGAGAAATTTATAATAATAATATTATAAAATTCCCGCATCTAATTCAGTGAGTTTACTTAAGTTTCGTGTGCTTAAATATAAAATATTGTCTTAATATATTGCTTAAAAATTATATATTTAATTAATAATTAGGAATTATTCTAGGAAATGTAAAATTATTATTATTTAGTATCGTATTCAGTGAGTTTAGTAAATATTCGTGTGGTACTGAAGGCCCTTGGGTATGGTTTTGTTTATAAAACATTTACCTTCCTTAAGATCTCTTTTTAAAATCATCTTTTATAGTTTTTAGTAAATAAATTCTCTTAGGAATTATATATTTTTTCTAAATAGTTCTTAAAGCTAAACCCAATACCCATTTCTTGCCGTGTAACTCTCTCACAAATCGTCTTAGCCAGCACATTGCAGGCAAGTCTTTATTATTACGGAAACCTTCGTTCTCGCTTGCTCTTTCCTCTTTTTTTTTTTTGCCAAATCAAAAGCACGTGTGTCCCTCCTTCAAGCCCCCTATTACCCCCCCTTTGTGTGTGCGTGTTTGTTGTCTGGGGTGCTCACTGTACGTGTATTGTTTTGTGAACTGTAAGCGGAATCTAATTGAGGTCAAGACATGTTTATTGATTTTCTTAAAAGGACTTCCTAATTAGACACACACTTTACCCAAAGGAAGCTTAATCTTTAGCCCCCCCCCCCCCCCATTTCCCCATGCAAAAAAACAAGAGAACCCAGAAAATCTAGTGGTAAATAGTAAATGCAGGCAAATGAAAGGCGACGACTCCCCCCGTTTTCAATCTTTTTCCGCTTCCAAGGAAAGGCAACAAAAAAGTTAATTTCAAACAAAAAAAAAAAAAAAGAAAATAGGAAAAAATAATTTCAAAGCAACCTTGCCATATGTTGTTGTCTTTTACTATTGACCTCAATATCCCCTCCGCCCCTCTTTCCGCCCTTTGTTTCTATGGGGAAAAGGCGCACAAACAACAACCGAAAAGTCAATGAAAGAAATGTTTGGGGGGAAAAAAGTGGCCAAGAGAGGACACACAACAAATCACAAATATATACAAAAATATATGCCAAATGTAATGGTAACTTGTTAAACGCAACAACAATGGGGGAATGCAAGGAAATGCTGAGGCTAAAAAATGATATATCATAGAGTCGGGCCACCGACTTTTCCACCTGGTTTAGCGACTTCCCCTCCGGCAATGACTCGGTTCTTTCTTTCCTTTTATTAATATTCATATGTGCCGCAGGAAGGTCGTCCAAACTGACCCATTGGGGTCTCCAATATATCGGCGAGACCTCGAAGTTCCCCCCCAAACAAATGGCAATCACACAGAGCCTACAAACGTAGATATATGTATGTGTATAGTATGTAATAGCCAGGCTAATTGCCAGTTGGGGGGCTGTTTGATGATTTGTTTGGGCTTTTACTTAAGCCAACATTTAAAAGGTTAGATCCAAAGGAAGTTGCAGCGATAGGAATTGGAGGTTTGGGACATGATATACGGATTTAATCCGCAGGAATTTCAGGAATGTGGCTATTAAAAAATATATATTGTTAAAAGCTTAAAAGGACAGTTAAAATTTGGGTTAAATAAATATTACAGGCAACAAAAAAGACCTTAGAATATACATTTATTTATTTATATTTAGGAGTTGCTTGTCAAGTTCTGTTCTGAATTTTTAAAGTACGAAACCCATGAAAATGTCTAGTTTTGTTTATGGTTTTGGTTTCTTTTTATTTATAATTTAATTAATAGGGAACAATTAACCTAAATGAAGATATGAAGCTTTATTTTAAATATAACTTTGAAAAAAGAACTTCAGGAAACCATTTAAAGATGTCCCAGGAACCTTTCCGTACCCTAAAATATTGTATGAGGAGCCTTTCTCGACAGCAATTTGCTGCATAATCGCAAGATCATATAAATGGCTCAACTTCAATTTATAACCCGAGCATATTTTTCAGGCGGAAAGGAAAGGACTCCACCATGGCGGAGAGTGTCCTTTTGGTGGGAGGAGAGGAGCAACACCAAATAAATCAACAGCCAGCGAAAGCGAAACCAATTTTAGGAGCAGGGGTGCCGCCTTTGAGTTTGGGAGTTGCTTTTCTTTTTCTTTTATTTTTTGGAGCCTTTAACATTAGGGGTATACTTTACTCTTGTGTGTGTGTGGGCGGCTCTTGGCCATTTCTCTTTCGTCCTCGTCGTTTTTGCTGCGCCACAGTTCCGTGACGACAGGAACAGGACAAAAACTGCGAAAAGAGGAGAAAACAAAGAGAAGAACAGCGAAAAAGGAAAACAAATCGTGCCATGTGTGTGTCATACTTTTTGGGCTTCCGTTGTGTGCGGGCTTTATTCCTCCTGCCCACCGCTGGTCGTCCTCCTCCTTGCTGTGCGCTCCTTGGTCCTTGCTCCTTTCGCTTTCGCTTGCTTTCGGTGTTGCTTAGCATTAAAATTGCTCGCTTATGAACCGCAAAATACGCTGCTGCGCTATCCAATAAATCAATATTATTTATGCAAAACGAGCACGCCAAAAGGTTTTTCGGTGGCCCGCTTTTCCGATTTTCCCAATGCTATCTCGTCGGGGTGTGCTTGAACTAGTTCCGCTTTCGCCTCTCTCGGCCCCCGTTCGGGGGCACCAGCCTTAGCACCAGCACCTGACACCAAAGAAAAAAAAAAACGTGGAAATATATGTACGTGCTATACGTGATATGTTAGATATAGAACACCAACCAACCAGCCAGCTAACCCCATTTCTCGCGGTGTGCTGACTGCTCTCTGATTTCTGAGCCTGGAGTCTCGGGATAAGCATAAAAGTCAACGGCTATGTAATAAGAAGGTTGATGAATTTAAGCATTTCCTTCAACATTACATTATGTAATATACACGCACACACACACACACACCCACAGCACACTCACGTGCTTCTTGGATCCTTACTTTGGTGGTCAGAAAAATAGGAATTTGATTGTGTTGAGTAAAGATATATTTTTGTTTTAATTTTAAAGTGATTAATACACTAAGAAACTTGATTCTGTTTCAAACTCTTTTTAAGGATAAACATTTGTTCATTTTCAGGATGAAAATGTGTTCATTTGTAAGTTGAAATGTTCATTTGTAAGATGAATTGTTCATTTGTAAAATGAATTGTTTATTTGTAGGAAGAATTGTTCATTTTTCATATGAACATTTGTTATTTTAAGAAAAGTATTTTTAGCTGTTCATTCATTCATTCATTTATTAAAAAAATGTGTTCATTTGTTGAATAAATTGTTCATTTTTCAGATAAGCATTTGTTCATTTTAAGGAAGGTATTGTTCGTTTTTTTATCTAAACATATCTTCATTTTTGGGATCCATACAAATGTATATTTTTTGGAAAGGCATTTAAGTCTTCGATTACTTCCAGGATGAATAAATTTACTCATCAGTTTTAGAATAAACATTTGTAGATTTTATAAGGCAATTAAAATCTTAGACTGGGACTGTTACCTGCTACCTTCTTGTGGCTCCAACTTTTCCATGAATCCTTGAGTCCTGGAACTTTAACCGCTGCTGTGTGGGTGTATCCGTATCCTTATCCGTATCTGTGTCTGTGTCTGTGTCTGCTCCTGTGTCTGAGTGCGTTTTTGCATGAATATATGAATGAACACAGCCAGCTGAGCTGAGAGTCAAGTCGAGAGTTGAGCTGTGTTCAGTCCATTGTTAAACACTGGCTCTGTGACTGTTCCTATGTGTGTGTGTGTGTGGCCACTGCGGTTGTATATTTGCATCGGTATTGGTGTGGGTGGGTGGGTGTGTGTGATGTGTGTGCTCTGCTCGGTGCTTGTTTGTGCTGTCAGAATGTTTGACTTTGTATAATAAAAAGGCCTCTTTAAAAACATTAGCAACTTTTGTAGTGCCTAAACGCCTGCTACATGTGCCCAGGACGAAGGCGCTCCTCCAACTCTGCCACCCCTACTACACCCACACCCACACCCACACAACCACTCGCACACACAGGCGACTAAACAGCTAAACAGGCGGCCAAAACGATGCCACCTGCTACTTAACGATGCGTACTGCACTGCGATAAATTCCTGGAGGTTAATTAGCCTAGAAATTAGTGTTTAGGAGCTGGAAGTCTGACAAGATTTAGCTGAAATCTATGTACAGCGAATAATTATGATAATATCATAACAAATATGTTCTTTTTCGTGTAAAGTTTAAATCTATATTAATGGAAATAATTTTTCTATACTCAAATTATATATTTTGATATCCCCTAACTTAACCAGATGCCAAAAGCCAACTTTTGGCCATATTTTTCCACAGCGCATAAACGTTTATTAGCGCCCAGGGCTTGGTGGCATAGACAAACATAGACTTGAACCTCCAGCTCCTGCTCCTGCTCCTCCTCGTCATCTACCTCATCTCCCCAACAGTTAGCCATGTTAGCGACCACAAAGCCCATGGCTAAATCATATTATGGGGCGTCCTGCGCTCGGCCACCGGCTTAACGCCCAGGAGGAGCATTTTAACTCCTCCTCCTCCTGCTGCCTCCTGGTTGCCATTCCATTTGTGTGTTTTTGGTTTTGGCTGCAATGGAAAAAGTGTCAGTCAAGTATTCCAGGCGGATGCGCCAGTTGAGCGGGGAAGAGAGAGCTTTGCCCGGAATAAATGTAAGCGGAATGTGCGAACAGCTCCAAATGCCACTCAAAAGCTGCAATGCAGACACGCAGAATTATGTTTTAGATGATTAACATATTTAAAAATGGTAAATTCATAGAGGAAAAGTTTTATATTTTCATTTAAATTTAAATAAATACATAAATCTGGTTGGGAAAACTTGAATTTCTATTAAAATGTTAAACTGAAATGCTTTATTTATAACAATTTCAATCTAAGTGTCAGAGAAATTGTTTTAATTTGTAGAAAATTATTTAAAACTAACACAAAACAAGTTTACTTACGGTTCCAGATTGTAAAAATAAAAATTTAAAAGAAATACAACCATACTTGCAGGGAAATGAATACTATAATATTAATTTAATATTTATTTAACTTGTATTCTATTACTTTTGGTATAATTTTTCCTCCTAAGTGATGCTTTCGTCCCATTTTCGCTCTCATTCCCAATCAAAGCCAAATTCCATTCTGCAATCAATTTACAAATTTGCTGTGACCTGTGACCCTCCTCCGTCGCCCGTCAACTGTCACTCCAGTTTCATTTTCATTTGTCCACCGACCCACCGACGAGAGTTGGAGAGGTCCCGCTTACCTCCGTTGGTAATATTTAAATTCCTGATGCCATTTACACATGTTCAACATGACATAATCGCCTCTGAAATTATTTAGAAAGAAAGTGTGTGTGTGTTTGGTTTGTGGGGGGGGGGGGGACTGCCCCCAGGATACCGGAAACTGGCCGAGAAATCGGAACTTGGACATAAACATTGGCAGGCGGCAGAGAAGGAGGAACATAGGAACACATTCCAAGTCTCTGCTTGGGGCCAGAAAATTACATCTCAGGGATTTGATAATAAACTAATTTTCGCTTGGCTTCCCGGCGGCGGCTTTCTCTTTTATTCATGAATACGCAATTAGTGTGCAAATTTAAGTGTTTCTCTTGTTGTGTGTGTGTCTGCTATTTATATTTCCATCTATTATTAAAACTAAATGCATTCATTCCAAACCCCCCCTTCCTCTTGAGTAAAATATTCAATTTCGACTCGGCTGGGCTTTCAATGCATCGCTTTTGACATTTTCAGCTAGCTTTGGCATTTGGCCAATTTCCCAGCGAGTTGCCAGCGAATGTGTAGGCAATTATTGTCCAATTTTCAACTCCAAACATGCTCGTGTTTTTCTATATTTGAGGGGTGGGGGGGTCATAACATAAATTTCAATTCTTTGTCAAACAACAATTTTATTTTGGCATTTTTTTTCGGTGACAGATAAACCTTTTTGCCGAGGAAATCCACTGTCTATGTCCGCTTTTCCCGCTTTACGTTTTAAGCGCGCTAATCTGAAGTGGCTTTTTCATGTAATTAATTTGTTAACACAAAGTGTGGCTAATTGAAAGTCAATAAGCCAAGGTGTTAATTGGGTCAGGGAATAATTGATGGGACTGATGACTGACTGTTAAATAAAAGTTTCAATTGGACATCGGGATATATAATGCAACTAATTAAATGTTCGTCGAAGATGTCCTAGTTAATTAGGTAGAGATTTATCGCTTATTTATGGCTAAAGTCAGGCGAGGTTAACTTTTATTTGGTGAGCACTTAAAACTTGGGAAAGTATATTCAATAAAATGTGGTCTTTGAGGGAGGAAAATCGCTTAGTTAGAAGTACAACAGGGAAACCTATTTATTATCGGTGAGATATAAAGCTTTTCTTATAGATTTGATTAATTTCATATCAGAAATATCTTAAGTTTAAATAATTCGGATTTTATTGAACGTAAAATAATTTATTTTTGGAGAAACAGCGATTTTCTTATATATATATTCTGAATATCATATCAAAACTATCTCAAGTTTAAATAATGAAAATACAATTCGGATTTTATTGAACGTAAAATAATATTCTTTATGGTTTTACATTCATCTCTTTTCCATTAACCTTTTAACAAATCCATTGATGTTTCCACTTTCCACTGAATGAATTAAATCCTCCCCAGTTTAATTGTCCATATCTCATGTCTGTCATATAATTTGTGATACCTTATCGGCGAGCAACACTGACTGCATTCCATGCCTGACTTTCATTCGTTTTGCCGGGGGGAGAAACATTTTGACTAATTGGCGTTACAACTCAATTGAAAATGCATAGGAGGAGCGGCGGACCCACGGACCGATGGACCGACGGACGGACTCGTGCTGGTCTAATAACCGAGGAGGAGACTAATAATAATTTTCAAAGATTAAAGTAATCCCACCGACTAACTAATTGGCTTTGTTTCTCCGCTCTTTGCAGTTCTTCACACCTCGGCGAGTTTAGCGTTAAACGAAAGCTGGGATCCAGACGTCAGGTGAGTGCAATGAATGGCCATATATCATCGGTAACATATTTTCCAATTAATTGCGTTTTTCGAACCGCAGAGACGACATGGAGATGATGTTGAATAAAATAGTTCCCGAAGGCTTGCCCTACAGGCACTCGTGCGAAGGTCCCGACGATATGGTGAGAATATTGATATATCGCAACGTTAAAATAATGCTTTATATATTCGTATAACCTTTAAAACTAATCCATTTTTAATTCTTTGTCGACAGCCCGCGCACGTGAAGGCCTGCTTTTTGGGCAGCTCCCTGACAATCCCGATCACCGACGGCAAGCTATCGCTGGGCACGTGGCAGGGCGTGTGGCTGTGCGAGCACCGCGACCAGGCCGGATCCCGGAAGCTGGTGATCACACTGACGGGCTGTCCCCGCGAACAGGCCCGCAGTCCGCTGTCCCCCGTCTCGCCGATCGCCAGTACGTCCAGTTAGGGGCGGCCTCGCTCCACCCGCGACAGCCGGTAATCGCGGGGGAGCGACAATAATGCCATCATTTCGTCGAGGCGGCTGATATTGCAAAAGAACTTGGCTAGAGCGACGGCACAGCAGCGGGCGGCGGCAGTGATTGCGGCCGGACGGGGCCTGGAGGCAACATATTCAGCGGCAGTGCCGCCGAATATACCAGGTGTTGAGACAAAGACCGGACGCCTGTTGCTGCGCCAGCAGCTGCATCTCAATCTTAATTTGAATGTGCAGGAAACGCTGCGCGATGGCGTTGATATCGATGATGTGGACGAGGATGTCGGCGAGGATGATGATGATGATGATGAGGATGACAACAACCTAGAAACCGTCACAACAGTGCCTCAAACCAATGAACAACTTAAAGCTAAGGTCATCGTAACCACAACAACAACAACAGCATCTAGTTCATCATCAACAGCAGCAGCAGCAGCAGCAGCTGGAGCAACCAGCGCATTAGCCAAGTTCAATCGCATCATAGACTCCACGCTGGAGAGGCCAGCAGCAACAGCAGCTGCATCATCATCAGCAGCGGGAATGGACTACGATTATTCCGTTCTGCCGCAGCTGAGCAGTGCCACGCTTCAGCAGCGCTTCAACCTGGCCTATCCGGAGCTGGTGAGTCAACATGATGCGATCAGCAGCCTCAAGGGGATCCCTAGATTAGTAGATCGTGGCTCGGTGGCCGTTGCCAGCACACCATTAACATTGCAAGCACCCAGAAATCAAGCAACGGCCACAGAGGAGGAGCAGCAGCAGGAGAAGAAGGAGCGAGATCCCCAGGATCCCCAGGACGACGACGACGATGATCATCCCCACCACGACGAGGATAATCAAATGAAACGAAATGATGTGCATTATTTGTTGAAACAGTTGAATAGTTTTAGTGATATTGAAGAAATAGAAATTGTTGATATGAAGCAAAGACCACAGCGGCCGCAGCCAATGGCCTCCAGTTCACTGGCAACGATAATGCTGCCCACAGCAGCTGCCTCGTCGGCTCACCACTCACCCACATCGCAGTCGCATCGGCTGGTACAGAGATCAGGCGACAGTTCGCTCATTCTGCCCAACCAGTTCGATGACTATCTGTTCGAGTCCTGCCACTATTTGGAGACAAACTACTTTGCCGCCACCTATCGCACTGCCATGGTCGAGAGCAGCTCTCACGAGTTCAGGCCCTCGACCAACAGCAGCTCGAACAGCTGCTTCGAGCTGCACGAGATGGAGCCGCCCAGTGTCATATGCAAGGCAGGGGCGCCGCCTCCGCCTCCGCCGCCGCGTTACCAGTTTGAGTATCAGGCGGAGACGCGTCTAACCACCAGTGGGGTGCAGACAGAGCTCACTGTAGAGTCGCTGGCCAAGCTGAGCAAGAGCAGTAGCAGCAGCAGCAGCTCGCCGCGTGCTCCGCCCTTCTTCCGATGCTGCTACACGCCCATCGACCGGTGGCGGGAGCGAAGGCAGCAGCAGAAGCAGAGCTCCTCGGCCACTGCTCAGCCGCCGAAGGATGTCTGACCCTGGGCGTGGGCCGAAGCCACTCGAAGATGTAGGAGGAGATCCAACATGTGCCTGGCTAACTTAATTCGGGGATGCAAATCGCAGGAGCACAAAGTTTTAGTTAAATGTCTGAGAAAATTATGTATGCTTTACAACGAAAAGTGGGGGTACTTTCGAAATCTCTATAGATATAGAAGCTATAGGTGGGTGTCTTGTGGGTATAAGGAACTGGAAAGTTATCATAAGGGATCTAGCAGGAATATTCTACCGACTTCTAAAACTATAGAGATTTTAGAAAGATTTTTGAGAGATCTTAGGGCAATATTGAGAAGACTTTGAAATAGTAAGGAAGCTCAAATTGACTTGGCTTAGTTTAAGACACTGATAGCGATTTTAGGGAGACTTTGAATCAAATTTAAGCAGAAATAGTAAGCACGCTCAAAATGGAAAATCCTTATAAATCGGAAATCTTAATTTATTTTTAAATGAATTAAATATGAAACCCGTTTGCATCCCTGTTATTTCTTTGGTCGCTGTTCTCATTTGCGATATCAACAAGAGATTCCATTTCGATCTACAGTCGATACACACGAATCACCAAGAAAACCCTCTCTAATCATTCCAATGAAGTTCATCATTATTGTACAATTTATTATAACGCTAACAAAATAAACGTAAAAAGGCCTCAAATATATGAGTAAACAATTTTGTATAAACAAACACAAACACACACGCAGTCCACACACAAAAAGTTAATTAATTTTCGGAGATTTTGTAAGAAAATAAATACTGGAACACCTACGAGAAAGCAATTGTTACATCAATTACAACACACACACACCGTTTTTGTTAACTTATCATTTAAGCTTTTAAGGAATTGTTATTTAGAGCACAATACATATACGGAAACAAAAATGATCGAGAATGCGAAGCGATTCAAGAGCAATATTAGTTTATAAAATCAGTTCTTCTTTGGGTCTGTCAATTGTTTTGTTGAAAACATAAATCAAATCAAAAAAAAAATATATCACTAACCTAATGCTCTTTGGTTTAATGGAAAATAAATATATACTTCAAATTGGAACACATTACACTCACGAAAAAAAGCAAACTGAATTTATTTCGTCACAAACAAAAATAAAAAACCAAACAAATGCCTTTACCAAAGACAATATAATCTATAAGATGCATAACGCAAATACATTTTTTTCTGGCTTTGCAACCAAAAGGTAGACCAGAGAGAAATTACATGGCGTTACGCATCTTGTTTGTTATATGGTCTTTGCCTTTACATCGCCCACACGTCGTACACTAGAAGGAAAGGTAGTAGCCCAAGAAGAAGAATGAATGAATGGTACTCATACACAACCAATGTTAGTCAATAAAACGCTGCTGAGCGAAGTGAACTAATTTATTTAAAACAAATATATAATATATCAACATGTTGATTATGTTAATCATTAACGAACGACATAACATAACAAATAAGTTGTTAACGTTAACAGTAAACAGAAGAAGATGATGCTAAGAACGTTAGAGAAATTAACCTATATTGTTGTATGTTTTATTCAAAGTGCACAAAATTAAATGAAGAAAAAACCAAACATTAACGTAATAGCTAAAAGGGAAATTTTTGTAAACTTTTTGATATGTGATGATGATGATGATGATGACGATGATGATTTGGATATAAACATTAGAGCCACGAGAAAAGCGTTATTACCTTTAACCCTAGACATAGATATTTAAACTAATTACAAGGAAAAACAAAAGAGTAGAGCTAAAAATGCCGATTAAAAGCTAGCTAAATTCTAAGATGGAAGGAGCAGGAGAAGCATCATCAGTCGCCCAGTTGTTATGCAATAATAGTAGCACCAATCCAGGGTTCCTCTCGATCCAAGGAACTGTTATTAGCAATATCGAATTATTGAATTCACACATGGCAATTCAATTGTATTTAACAGTGGATAATTGATAAATCTGAATAGGGAAAATGCATTGTGTAGGAGCCTAGTTAAAGAGAAAAACCCATTAAATCCCGAAACCCTGAGACCGACCCTCAGTCCCCAAAATTCCCCAAAAGCGAGACATACTAAAGTGTAACTAAGCAAGTAAGTAGAACAGGATATTCAAATTGTAAATAGGAAACTTCATTTACAATTTATTCGTATTTTAATTCGTTCGTTTCGATTCAGGTTCTGATATTATGCGTTATCCATGGAAGATATAGAAACGGAAATACATACATATTACCGACAAAAGAGAGAGAGCGACGAGTAATCGTAATCACACACACGAAAAAGCTTTAATTAATTTAATTACAACAAAAGGAAAATCATAAGAATGTACTACAATTATTGTAATAATCATTTTTGATATCATTCCATTGTAGATACCTATTTGAGCCAGCAGCAAGTAATTAATAAATTAATTAATTATCTTCATAGCTAAGCCCGCTAAGAGTCGTCAATGTCGCCTAACGTGAGTTATATATAAATAATATATACATATATATTTCGCATCAGATTATACAATAAACAGAGCGTAATTAGCTGTAAAACCAAACAACTAATTAATGAAACACAGAAAACAAAGGAAGCCTATGAAAACACCCAAAACCAAACACACACCACACACACACACACACACACTCGAACACTAAGCTTTTATAAAACTATTTAAACGAAATATATATATATATATATACTATGGAAAATAATAATCCTGCCAAGTAACATTCGAAATACCTGCTTTGAAGAAGACACACCCGCTTTTGCTAAGAAAAACGAAAGAAACCAAACAAAAAGATTTAATAAATGAAAGAACTCTGAATTCCGAAGAGTTTGAAGATTTGGAAGAATGAAAGAAGACACACTACCGCTAAATACGATTTTTATACTTTCGATATAATGATTTTTTATACTAAAAGAAAAAGGAAAACGTGAAAACAGAAAACTCTTTGAAACGAGCCAGGTGTTAGGGACTTTTTCGGGATATCGCTTTGATTTTTGAGTCGGAAAAAAAGCTATAGTTATACTATATATATATATATATGTAATATTCAGACATTATATATATGTATTTGAGAGGAAACCCTAAAAACTGCAACTATGGAACGAGAGCACAAATTTTGTTTAACAAAAGAAGACAAGAAACAATGAAGAATTGTAAACCAGAAATCAAATACTACAAAAAATAAAGTTTTTTATGTCCAACTCTCAACACACCACACCAACACACACTCACACACACACACACACACACAAGCAACATAAAATCAAATATATACTAAATATATAAAAATTGTATGTATATATTTAGCTAAACGAGTAAATAAAGAAACAAACAACCCGCACAAATTGACATCAACTAAAATATGCTTTGTAAGCCCAAAAATTATATAAAAAATACAAAAAAAAAATCCAGCAAGCAACGAGATTTCTAGCGAAAAATGTCCACAAACTTAGAGCCTGCGACAGCGAAACAATTTGTAAATATTATATACTTCTTGATTTTATCACAAAACCAAAAAAAAAAAACACACAAACACTAGAATCATTTCGGGAACCTTAGTTTTATCTCCTAACTGTTGCGACACATACTTTTTCTATATCTATCCAGAGATATCGGATATGCATACTTTAAACCAAAATGAACAGAGAATGTCAACTACAATAAAATTAGCAAAATAAAAAATAAAACAAAAACAAAATACAAAAAAAAAGCGGCGAAAGACGGAAGGTAATTAAATATTAGTGCAATAATAAATAACAAATTATTCGGTATATAATTAAAAATGGAAATACATCTAAGAGTAAACGCTTTGTAAAATACATATAAACCATTTATTAAATGAAAGAAGGGGAAAACAATAAAAACAAAAAAGAAACCAAGAAGAGGAAAATGAAAAGAACACTATTGAGTAATAAATAAAGCGTTATGCATTGGACATTGACACACGTGATTCGAATATCTCATCTTATTAAGCATAAATCAATAAGATAACGAATAAAGAAATAAAAATTCAAGAAAATACCAAACAAGGATCTCTCTCCGTCCTCCTCCAAGGTTTTTGAGGCAACATTACATTATTTCTATTACTCCAACGAATTACATTTATTTAACATTAAAAGATTGGCATTGATTTCACAGATACACTACTTTAAACTTTACACTTAAACAAATAGAACAGGACACTCGTGTGCTCTACGGCTGCTGCATGACAGTGCGCACGTACTTGAGCACATCTTCGTGGGCCAAAATCTTCATGTGGTCGACGCCCTGTAGGGCCAAAGTATTGATATGAGAGCTGCTATATCCCGACCAGTATTGGCAGGCGCGCAGGGAACGTTGATTGACGGTGCCATCGCCCAGGCCCATGATAAGTTTCGGCGTTTCTCCCGAGATATCCGACTTTTTGTACTGCAATCTATTTTTACTAATTAGCTTTTTAATCGTTATAACCATCAGAGTAATACTTACTTTTCCACCGTATCGATACCATCGCCGTACAGACAATGCAACTCTACATCCGGCGGACTAAAGTTCTGTGTGTACCGCATCGTATCCTTGCGCATTTCCCATCCAGTCATGTAGTCAATATCGTTAAAAAATTCCTTTAGCTGTGCCATCGTATAGTTTCTGCTCGGCGTCATGGCCAGCACCTCGGAGGGCTTCCAGAATAGCGGCGATGGCAATAGCCAGGCGGTCGAGGGATGTGTTATCTGCTCTGCTTTCAGGATTTTGGCACTCAAAGCAAAGGAGTCAAGATCATCGCCCATGGCAAACACCTTCACCGCCTTGACACTGCCCGCCCAGGCGCCCGCCAAGCTGATCTGCCGCCGCACATATTTGTTTTTCCACGCAAGCGTCTGCTCCTGCAGGAAGACTAGCGTCATGGGACTGCCCATGCTGTGCGTGATGAAGGTGACGGCCGACTGGTTGTTGGCCTCGTAGGTATCCTCAACCAATTGCTTGAGATCGATGAAGAATTGCTTGTTTTCATCTGTAATTTAAATTTTTGTATGGAAAACTAATATTAAAAGTCGGAATTAAAGGAATAAAGCAAATGAAGACCTCCCAAGATCTATTTTAACACAAAATAAAGTTAATAGGTAACTTAATTTATAATTTCTTATTAAAAACTAACATTAAACTTTGGAATTAAAGGAATAAAGCAAAGGAGAACCTTTCAAGATCTATTATAACATAAAATGAAGTTAATCCGGTGACTTAATTTATATTTTTGTATGGAAAACTAACATTAAAATTCCTAATTAAAGGAAGAAAGCAAAGGAGGACCTTTCAAGATCTATTATAACATAAAATGAAATTAATCAGTGACTTAATTTATAATTTTTAATGGAAAACTAATATTAAAATTCGGAATTAAAGGAATAAAGCAAAGGAGGATCTCTTAAAATCTATTATAACATAAAATGAAGTTAATCTGGAGACTTACTCGGCGCTTTGCGGAAATCGTAAGGTGCTCCATGGATATTAACCCTTCGAACATAGCCCATATCCACCAGAACATTGGCTATATCCTTAAAGTAGGCCCCAGCACTGTTTCTCGTGGGATCGATCCATTCCACGACTTCGGGATCGCCCCATCCTGGAATCCTAGTCTCAACACCGGGCGTATTGTGAGTAGTTCTCGTGGTCTTGTCATAGTACAACTTGACATTGTCTATCCAGCAGTAAACCATAGGTATAACGAGCTGTTCCAGATCCAGCCAGAGATTGTACCAGTCGTGGGTCTTTTCGCAAACAAAGTACGGAGAATTGTTTTTGTTCAGTCGGGCATCCAGCTGGGAGCCTCCATCGCCAGGAACTGAAATAAAAAGAATAAAAAGAACCTTAGCCTGTGACCTTGAGGGAAGTATTGATTTTTTATCTTACCGAAAATCACGGGCGAGAGTTTGGGCTCTGGTGGCGGGGGCGGCGGCGTAGGAGGAGCATTGGCCTTGTGCTTTTTAACAAATGGCCAGGGCCAAAAGCAATCGCCCAGGCCCAAGAAAGTGGCCAGGAGCAGAAGCACCAGAAATATACCCGAGTTGAGCCTCATTGTGCGAAATGTGGGTGTGATGTGCGTTTGCAGGCAAACAAAGCGAGAGTGACGAAGGTTATCGGATCGCGCCACTTGCTGGGCACCAGATAAAGAGCATAAACAAGTGAATCACAGTCCTACCGCCCGATCCCGAGCTGTGTATTAAATTTGCATTTATTGTTCGTTTGTCTTCTCTGCGCAGTGTGTCAGTCAGCTGAGATTTGACCTTTGCACGTATCTCTTTTTGGCGGAACTCCGGGGCAGCAAGTGGTTTAATCGCATTTCATTTACCCCACACGGCGAGGACGTCACTGGTGTCGATTAATGTTTAAACAAAGAAACTGTTTTCGAAAACATGTTGTTGTTATTTTTCGTTATCTTTATTTCGCAGTTTGTTATGGTCAGCAATTCTAGCTAGAGGTGAGAAATTATTTTATGATTATTTTATCGATTACTCGATTCATGCCGCCATTGTTGTTGATAAGATATCGGAAGATAACTTTAAAAGTCCACAAGTGTAGAAATATTTAAGAAAAACTAAGTTGGATATTATTTTTTGGGGTAACTGTTAGCTTTTAATGACCTCAAAAAGTGTGTAATGAATGTAGCTTATCTGTAAATCAAGCAAAGGTAAATAATAACTTAACAATTTAACCGCTTCAAAGCACTATTTGTAAAACTATTTTGTAAAAAAGTTTACAAAGAAATTTTCAAAAATAATCATAAATTTTTAAATAATTAGATTAAATATTCAATATTAATGAAAAGTATTCCAATAAGAATTAACAGAATACCCTTGCCAACTAATTGTCGATAGTAATTGATCATTTTTTTGGGCCACCACTAGCAAAGCGACCGGCAAATAAAATTGTTTTTAAGTTTTTATTTATAAGTTTATTAAATCAAAAATCAAACAGAGATAATGATGCAGGATTTCTTCAGCGTGCTGCTGCCGGATGTGAAGAAGGAGCTGCGCCGCGGCATCATCGAATGCACGAAGCGGGGCCTCCTGCACAGCACCAAGTGGCTGGCGGAGATGCATCACGGGCTCTGCGATGTGCACATCGACAATGAACCGCCGGACAACGACCGAACCTTCAGCGATTGCCAGCTGGAGGGGATTGCGCCGGCGGAGTACAGCGACTACTTTCTGGCCAAGAGCTACTACGATGTGCGGGAGTACGACCGGGCGGCCCATGCGGTCCGAAACTGTGAATCGAGTGTGCCGCGCTTCCTCCACTTCTATGCCACATATATGGCGCGCGAGAAGCGTCGCCTGGACTCTACCACCGATCAGGCGAATCTCACCGAGCCGAATCAGATGCGGGATCTCGCTGATCTTCTAGCCACGCTACGCACGGAGTACGGAAAGAGCCGCTTGGATGGCTATGGGATTTATCTCTACGGGGTGGTCTTAAAGGCCCTGAATCTCAACCATGCTGCAGAGCAGATGCTAATCCAGGCCATTCGCCTAGAGCCAATGCTGTGGGGCGCCTACCTCGAGCTCTCGCCGCTCATAATGGAGAAACAGAAGCTGCTGAGCCTGCAGCTGGGCGGCCACTGGATGCGGCACTTCTTTATGGCGCACACCTACCTGGAGTTGTACCTAAACGACGATGGCCTAAAGATCTACGAAGATTTACAGGCCTCGGGCTTTGGCAAGAGCATTTACCTCATCGCCCAGATGGCTTTGGTTTATCACAACAAGCGGGACGTGGACAAGGCTATCGAGCTGTACCAGAATCTGCTAGAGAGTGATCCCTATCGCCTGGACAACGTGGACACCTACTCCAACCTGCTGTTCGTCAAGGAGATGAAGACCGAGATGGCTCAGTTGGCCCACAAAGCTGTCAGCATCAACAAGTATCGTCCGGAGACGTGCTGTGTAATTGGCAACTACTACAGCATACGCTGCGATCACCAGGTGGCCATTTCCTACTTCCAGCGTGCCCTCAAGCTGAATCCCAAGTATCTGGCGGCCTGGACCCTAATGGGTCACGAGTTCATGGAACTAAAAAATACAAATGCTGCCATACAAAGTTACCGCAAGGCTGTGGAGGTTAACAAGCGGGATTATCGCGCCTGGTATGGCCTTGGACAGGCCTACGAAATCATCAAGATGCACTATTACAGCCTGTATTACTTCAAGATTGCCCACCAGCTGCGACCCTACGACTCCCGCATGCTTGTGGCTCTGGGCGAGACGTACGAAAAGCTGGACAAATGCGAAAATGCGGTCAAGTGCTACTGGAAGGCCATCGATGTGGGCGACATCGAGGGCATTGCCATGTACAAGCTGGCCAATCTGCACGAGAAGCTTGGCGATCAGGAGACGGCGGTTCATTGCTACATTATGTACTGCGAGGACGAGCGGGCGACAGGCGACAAGCAGAGCCTGTACCAGGGCTACATCACCCTGGCAAACTACTACGAAAAGAAGGGTGACTATGACAGAGCTGCCGCTTACGCCTACAAGTGCCTGGACTCTGATGATGTGAGTCTCTTGGTGAGATATTTAAAACGGGAAGATGTTAATTGGGTTTCCCTTTTATTCCAGCGCAAAACGGAGGCCAAAGCCTTGCTAAAGACCATCGACTGGAAGCGGGAATGTCAGAAAAAAACCGTCAGACCCACTCCTACCGTTGTGGCCAATGCGGAGACCAGTTCCGAGGATGAAATGGAGTGGGAGGTGCCAGACATACGAAACCGCGTGGCAGCCACCACCAGCACGGCATCATCAGCCCAACCAGCTGCAGCAGCAGGACCAAGTAGTTCCACGAGTAACCTGCGTCCAGGTCGAAGCTTAGTCGAGGGCATGCGACGATCCAGCGCCAAGCCATCAACCGCTGATAGTAGTAGCACACAGATTCCCCCATTAGTGGCGGAGAACACGCCGAGCACATCTGCTGGCCCGGCAGCGAATCCGCAAACGGATCAACCAGGTTCCGATGAGGCCAGTTCCATGGAAATATCAAGTGTCTCCATCGATTAGTTACTGCAATTGTAAAAATTCCTTATTGTTTTTATGAATTATATATGTTTTGGAAGCCCAAGTAAATAACTAAACGAATTTAGAGTGGAATGCCGTTGAGGAATGCTATTTTTTAGGCAAAAATATGTTTTTAAACAAGTTTG
The DNA here is from genome assembly GCA_008042515.1 of Drosophila truncata. Lineage (NCBI taxonomy): Eukaryota > Metazoa > Arthropoda > Insecta > Diptera > Drosophilidae > Drosophila > Drosophila truncata. Next base: position 73,098 of record VNJQ01003963.1, read on the forward strand.
AAATAGTTTTACGGGTTTAAAATGTATTTAAAAAGTTAGAAATGCTATTTTTTAGTGAAACGATTTTGTTTAACAAGTTCGAAATAGTTTTTCAGGGTTCGAATTCATTAAAAATTTAGAAATGCTATTTGTTAGCTAAAAAGATGTTTTTAAACAAGTTTGAAATAGTTTAACGGGTTTAAAATTTATTTAAAAAGTTAGAAATGCTATTTTTTAGTTAAAAAGATAGTTTTAAACCAGTTTGAAATTGTTTTTCGGGTTTCGAATTTATTAAAAAATATAGAAATGCTATTTTTTGGGTAAAAATATGTTTTTAAACAAGTTTGTAAAAGTTTTCCTGGGCTAGAATTTATTAAAAAATTAAGAAATGCTATTTCTTAGCTAAAAAGATGTTTTTAAACACGTTTGAAATAGTTTAACGGGCTTAAAATTGATTAAAAAAGTTAGAAATGCTATTTTTCAGGTAAAAAGGCTTTTTAAACAAGTTTGAAATAGTTTTTCGGGGTAAGAATTTATTAAACAACTTTTAAAAGTTTTTCCGGTTTAAAATTTATTAAAAACATTTTAGAGATACAAAGTTATTGCATTTTTGATTTTATAAAATATATATTTAATCTTCTTTGAAGAAACTAGTCTAAGCTTTTAAAAAACATTTGATCCAATGATAATCTCTCCGATTTACAAAAAATATCTCTTCTCATCTCAAAACTCCTTGATCCACTGGGATATAATGGCCGCCTCCTTCAGCCTGGCATCGCGCACCGAAGGCGGATCAGCGGGATCCGAGTGACGCAGATCCAAATGATGGGCTCCCTCGGGCAAAATGATGACAAACACCCTGTCATTGGGCGCCTGAAGGACACCGCCGCCACTCCAGGGATCCAAGAGACCATTACTAAATATAATATTTGTGACAGATTCGATATTGCGGCCACCATAGCGCAGGATAATGTCGTATGGCTTGGGTGTCAAGCGGTAATTCTTGTAGCACTTCTCGGCAAACTCCTTGAAGTTCCATGTGGAGGGGCGGAACATGGTTTCGGTGCCATTGGAGCAGAAGGGCATTACCATTTGGTTGCAGGTCTGTATATCCCAGCCGGAGGCATCGGCACTAGAGCTTACTGTAGTATTCAGACACTTATTAAAGCCCGTGTAGTTGGTGTACACCGCCAGGGCACTGGCCATGGCATGCAACAGATCGCCATCCGTAGGATGCAAATCCTTTAGATAAAAGCAAACCTGGCGCACCGGATAGGCAGGCAGTGGAGCCAGGAAGCTGCTGTTGTACGGATAATTGACCATGGCCAGGTTGCTATAGACCTCCTCCACATAATCCAGGAACTGCTTCAGATCGCCATCGGTCTTCAAAGGCGTGCAGAGATTAAACGCATCCGATATTTGCTTCTTGCCGGCATCATTTCCACCCAGCGACTCGAAGAGTTTCCACGACTTGGCTATGTTGACGGTACAGTTGCCATTGTAGGCATTCTGGAAGACGGACGTAGCAATCCTATAGAAGATGTCGCAATCGGTGATCCCAGGGAACTGCAAAATAGGCGCCGAGGCGGCCAGAGCTCCGTGCACCAAATGTGGATACTTCATCCTGAACCAGGCGGCCAGCATGCCGCCGTAGGATCCTCCAAAGGCCACCACCGGCATCTGGCGATCGTTCCTCAAGAAGGTGATCAGCATGGCGTAATCCTCCAGCGTTTGCTCCACCGTAAAATAGGCCAAATGCTCTGGCATGCTGCTATTGAAGGTGGAACTGCCAAAGGGCAGGGACTTGCCATAGTAACGATGCTCCGCAAAGATCACCAGAGCCCGCTGCAGTTGCGCTTGTTCCCAAAGAAATCCGGTATTCTGGGCGAAAAGTTCAATGTCCCCCTCGTTGCCGGTGTAAAAAAAGATCGGAGTGCGGGCGTTGCTCTTGTCCACGAACGAGTCGTTGTACAAATACCGGATATTGAAGGTGGCGTTGATCAGGAAACTGAAATGATCCAGCGGCACCTGGAACTCCTTGATCTCGTACTTGTAGCGCCCCTCCTCCGCCGCTGCCCCCTGACAGCCAGCGATCAGGAGGATCAGCAGGATCCCAAAAACTGCAGAAACTGCACCTTGCTCCCTCATTTTGCTTTTAATCAGATTAAATCGGATGAGAATGACGCACTGGAGGGCGGTTTAAAATTTCCTCTGTTCTTTATCTCTAAGCCGGACTTCATAAGTGTTACCAGCTCACCTTGCGCAAATTTTTCCAAGTTCACTCAAGAACAAGCTGAGGCGCGAAATTTAAAAAAAAAAAGTAAAAGTTTAATTTTCTATTAAAAAAAAGCAAAAATTTATGTTATAATGAATCTTTGCAATATTATTTTAACAGATTAAACAAAATTATTCATTTTAAAAAGATACATTGTTATGGCCGAGTATAATAATCGACATCTGGTCACACCACTTATCGATAAATCCAATGTGCAAGACAGCTGTTTTTTGTTTTGGTCCGAAAATTAAAGAATTTTATAAAAATGATTAGAAAACTAGTATTTAACGCGAAAGTTGTATTAAAACAGCAGCCCAAAGTGAGTACAGTTAAAGTATTATAATTTAACTTATCAATGTCTTCATAATTTTTCAGTTTCATCATGTAAAATACCTAACAACCAAAGCCGAAATTCCAAAGATTGTGCAACTGGAACAGATTCACATCGATGAAGCCGTCAAGCTGGAGCCCAATCTGTCCATATTCACACCCGAGGTGTGGCGACGGGCACACGAAACCTTCCAGAATCACGGCTTGGAAACGATGAATTTTCTGCGCATTGTCACTGGAAATCCGGGCGTTCTAAAGCGAACGCCGGACAAGATAATCAACAGCTTGGAGATTTGGCGAGCCTGCCAGTTTGGCGAGAACCTTCTCCACCTGCTCCTCACAAAGTACCCCGAGCTGCTGGACGTCAGCGACTCCCACCAGCTACTCTCCCACATTGGCTTCCTAAAGAGTCGAGTATCCACAAGTAAAAATGTGTGGAAGCTGCTGATGAACAGTCCAGATGTGATAGCCCAACCGGAGGAAGTTGTCGAGGAGAAGCTCAATCTTATGGTGGATGTCATGCGCATTGAAGTCCCTGAGATTGTCAAATCCTGCGCCTTGACCCTGCCTTTTGACGAGCTCCGCTGTCGCCATGCCTTCCTTTTGCGATTAGGTTTGTTCAAGCCGCGTCCCTTGAAGGCAGATCCCGACGAGCCCACGACGAACCACAAGCTCTACCAGATTACGGACACTTCGGAGAAGACATTCGCCACAAAGATCTGCCATGTTACTCTGCCGGAATTCGAGACCTTCAAAGAACTGTACGCCAAGGAGCTGGAGGGAAAGTCCAGGCGGTCCAAGGAGGCTGATGATCTTAGTGATGACGAGGATTGATCTAAGTTGTAGTTATTAAATCGTTAAATGAATTCATTTTAAACGTTTTTTATGTTGGTTTTTCCAATTTAAAACAAAAACGGTTCGGAAAAAAAGGGTACAAAACATGGCTAAACAGATCAACATCAATCGATAAATATCGAATAAAATGGAATATACATATTTAAAAACAACATCGAGTATCAGATAATCGAGTATATTCGATACACTACTTGGCGAGCAAAAGTAATAAAAAATAAAACAAAGCAACCCGAACCGCCGCAAGTTAAAATGGAAGTGTGTTAACAACTATGTAAGTCACTTACGAATCAGCAGTCATTCAGAGAGTCAGTGCAAAAGAGTTTCCCAAGGTTTTTCTTGATATTTTTATTTGTGATTTTCTATCGTGTGCTTTGTTTGTGTTGCGTTGGTGTGGGTAAGTGCGCGGATGCGTCGGTGTGTGTGTGCGAGCGCGCATGTATGTGCGGCAGCGTAAGCGAGACGGCACCACTCGGAGTAGCGGTTGTCAAAAACAGCTGATTTTGGTTCGGCCCAGGTTCTGTTTGATGGGGCAGAGAGAGGGGGTGGTGTCTGTCGTAGCGGCCAGCACTCACCTGTAAGCTTTCTCGCTGCCAAAAAAAAAATAAATTACGGGATAAAAAATAAGAGGAAAAAATGGCAAAAATAAAAGAAAAGATTTTTTTGTTTATTATAAATTTAAATTACATTTGAGCGTTAGCGTTTTTTTTAGGTTTTTATAGGTTTTTCCTTTTAGTTTTAGGAAATTTTAGAAAATTGTTTCTTGAATTTAGAAAAAAAAAGGTGAAAAGTTAAAAACAAAAATTAAATTTTGACTTTGACAGCTTAATTTCGTTTTAAACTAATTTTATCTTTTACTTTCTTTTTTTCCAGCTGCTTCAAGGGGCAATCCTGCTCTCGTAACTACTTGTAACTCCCCCTTGATCCTGCAGCGCGACTTTGGCCAGGATGCCGCTCATCGAAGTGGGCTCCTCCGCCGCTCCGGGCGTTTATCCCGAAAATGGCACCAAGCAGCAGCTGCACACCAAAGCCACACAGAGCCTGGCCAAGCCGGAGGCCAGCTTCAATTCCGAACCGGCGGCAGTGGGACCGCTGCTCTCACTGTTCAACTTGCAGGGCCAAAAGTGGCAGCAGGTCTTTGACTTGGATAAGGTCATCAAGCAGCTACGAACGGCGGAGAAGACATATTTGCGGGGTGGAAAGAATTCCAGCAGCAATGCTGCTGCTACTGCAGCAGCCGCCGCAGCCGCCGGCGATCAGCAGCAACAGCAGCAGCAGCAGCAGCAGGCGAAGGTGCAGGTGCAGCGCCTGCAGTCGGCAGATATGGCGTATTACGACTTGGTGCCAAAGCTGGCCTCCCGGGATATTGTGCTCTGCGGCTCCTGCTCGGGCAGCTACACAAAGGCCGGGTTCCAGCATCACATTGCTCTGCAGCATCCCAGCGTTTGGGAGGCCACATCCAGCAAAGTCGTCAGCCCCAATGGGAACCATAGCACTGCCGACGCGCGTCTCACTGCCACGGAGAGTCACAATAGCCAGGAAGCAGGCGGAGGTGGTGGCGGAATTGTGCCCCATTCTCCCACAGACACTTTACTGTCCGCCTCAACCTTGTCCAGCTGCTCCAATGGTTCCAGCAGCTCGGCCTCGCTTCAGCATCCAGCTGGGACTTCATCGTCCTCATCCTCGTCATCGTCGCGTCACAAGAGCAGCAGCAGCAAGAGTAGCAGTTCCTCCTCATCGAAAGGCAGCAGCAGCGGCGGCGGCGGCGGCACCTCCTCCACCGGAAGTCGGTCGCGTTCCAAGTCATCGAAAAATCGCCACCACTCGTCACCTGCACCGGCGCCAGCGGAGCACAAGGAATCCACCAAGGGATCGAAGAAAAGTAGCACCAGCAGCAGCAGCAGTGCCATAGCTGCTCCGCCAGTCGTCGTTGCTGCTGCCGCCAAGGAGGAATCTCCAGCTGCAGCTACAGCCCCTGCCATCACAGTCTTCTCCTCGTCCAGCAACTCATCCTGCAGTTTACCTCCCACGCCCGCCGCTGCCGCAGCTATCAGCGATGTGACGGCGGGTCTAGGATACTCACCTGCAGAGGCGGAAAAGTTGCCCGAGCTGCAGCCAAGGAAAAAGGTTAGAAATATCTTTAGTTTTCTTTGTTTTTAAAAACTAAAAGTTCACTTTGAAATCGCCTTTCAGCTCAAGGGCTCCAGCGATCATCGAACAAAAGCGGAAAAGGAGAAAAACAAAGAGAAATCAATGGTAAATCCCTACGAACAGCAGCAGCAGCAGCAGCAGCAGGTGCTTAGCGAGCTGGACCAGGCGGTGTCCTCTATTACAGCAGGAACTATAGTCGAGCAGCAGCAGCAGCAGCAGCAGCATGTGGCACCGAATGACGAGGAAGAACTGCGCCTGCCAAACACTTCCGATGATAACTCCATTTCCCAGACCCTCGACGAGATGCTGGACAGCAAGCTGATCAATGAGATCCTCAACAACTTTGATGAGAGCGCTTTGGACACTTCCCAACAGCAGCAGCAGCAGCCGTCGCAAAATGGCAACCCACTTTCACATCCCGCACAGGCCACCAAAAGACTACGCTTTGAGGATGGCGACACGGGCGAAGGCTATGCCAGTTATCCTCAGGTCTATGCAGCAGCAGGGGGAGAGGAGGAAGACCAGCAGCAGCAGGAACTGACCACAATTGATGCCATGCAGCTGCAGCAGCTGATATACCAGCAGCAACAAATGCTAGAGCAGCAGCAGCAACAGCAGGAGCAGCAGCAGCAACAGGATCAAAAACTACTGCAGGATCAGGAGCAGCAGCGCCAGTTTAGCGTCTACAATGTGCAATCGTTGACGGATGAGGCTATGGCTAATCCTCAGCATCATCATCAGCAGCAGCAGCAGCAGCAGCAGCTGGAAGAGCACATGATCCTGCCCAGCATTATATACGAGATCAGCGACTCGAATCCCGTTTCGATGCTGGAACAGCAAAAGGTCATTGCCGAATTCCTAACACAAGCCGGTTACGAGAATGTGGATGTGAATGTGTTGGCCCAAGCACCGGCACCGGCACCGGGAATGGAGGCTGCCGCCACTACCAGCAGCCACAGCCACAATTTGGCGGATGAACTGAGCGATTTTGATTTCAGCAAACTGGAGACTGTTAGCGACACCGTTAAGACTGTTAAGCTGGAGGCCACCACTGGCACCACAAATCCTCCTCAGGTCAACAACCATCATCATCATCCATCATCATCATCGCTGGAGGACAGCTTCTTCAATGTGATGCTGTATTCAGGTTCACCACGTCCCCTGGCATTGAATACCTTTGGCATGGTTAAGCTGCCGCAGGGTCTGGGCGTCACCTTTCGCAAGAATCTGCTGACCACGCGCAAGGCCAACAACAGTTTGCTCTCCCTGACGGGCGGCAGTCATCTCGGAGTGGTTGGCCAGCTGGCAAGACCACCACCACCGCCGCCGTCGTCGCAGCACACATCCTCGCCAGCGCCAGCCTTGAGCAATGGCTTGCCAGCCAAGAATCCTTCTTCTGGGCGTACAATCTATGCCCAGAGATCAAGCGTTATAGCCCAGGACCGGTTGAGATGCAATAAAAGGGCGCTGCTAGCGCCAGTGGGTAAAATCGGAGCGGGAGTCATGACGCCCAAGCGTCTAAATGAGCTGCTAACGGGTAAGCAAGTGAAGAAGGAAGCGGCAGAGAAGGAAAGCGAGGAGGCAGATCAACAGCTGCAGCAGCAACAGCAGCAGCAGGAGGAGGACAACAAACCGCTCACCCACAGTTTCTACGAGAAGCGTCGCCGCCTTTTGGTGGCCGGCAAGCAAGCTGACAAGCTCCGCCCCAGCTACAATATACACCCGCTCCTGAGCAATCACAATGCCAGCCAAAGTCATCATAGCCACTCGCCACAGCAGCAGCATCTTTTGAAGAAGCAACTGCTGCGTACTCTTTCCGACACCAGCAGCAACATGAACATCAGCAACACTCCCAGCGCCAACAGCAGCAGCAGCAGCAGCAATCCCCCTTGGAAGGGCAACAGCTCCAGTTCCAATCCGGGGGGCAACTCCAACTCCACTCCAACCAGCAGCGACTTGATGCGCGTCTTCGTCGGATCTTAGTCCCCGAGACTCGCTGACACGCAACCCCAATTATATATATATATAAATTTACGATTGATTATTATTATGTGTGCAGCAGCCTCGGTAATTTTTTTTAAATGCTAAAATTTAGTTTTTTTACATCTATTTTAAATTAAATTAAAAATATATAGTTTTTTTCATTTTTTCAAGTGATAATTAGTTACCGATTGTATGTAGTTCTCCCCGTTTAGTCTACGCACTAAGTTTAGTTTAAATATACAATTATATATATATTATTTTCGTGGCTAAGCATTACGCTAAGTAACCTTAATCGTAATGCATTATTTATAAAACGCTGTATACTTTTTAAAAAATAATACAAGAGCATGCCTAAGTTCAATTTAATTGCGAAAACTTGTGTTTATTTGGGATTATTTATGAAGGGAATTTAAGGTGCCAAAGAAAGGTTTAATTACAGCTTTAATTAAAGAACAAACAAGTAATTTAAAGGAAATTCTCTGATCTGAGCTGATCTGTGCGATGAGTAAAAATTTTAAGGGGGACCCACATGTAAATGGTCAAAATATAGAAATTTTTGTACATTTTTTTTTTGATGAAATAGTTAACCAATCCTTATGAAACTTTAGAGATAGATTAAAATAATATCAAAGATGATAAAATAAAAATTTAATTAGCCACATTTTACAAAATGGCTGAGTTGTGGCAGATTTTCGAGCTGCCCCCATTATGGTCACGATTCAGCCCGTAATTTAGGTCAGAATTCCAAAAACCAAATTTATTAATATTTATAATTAGTGTATCTTCTATTTAAACCTTAAAAAACGCAAAAGAAATAATGTCAAAAAAATGTAGCAAATTTTTGAACACAAAATTTCGGTTTCATATAGTTCGTTATGACTTTTCACTCTCTTATTAGAAACATGTAGAAGAAATAGAATATGCATTCAAGCTGATTATAATACTTTTTTATTCATTCCGATATATTGCATAGTTTTTCATGAATCGTGTCCATAGCATAGGTAAATTCCTAAAAATTTAAAGTGGAGAAAAAGCCGTTTAAAGTTTTCAATGTGAATATCTAAATTTATTTGGTTCTTAAAAGCCTTATAGGATTCCTCCTTTTTTTTTAAATGAAATGAAAAATCCTCCCTGTGCCACCCAAAAAATTTTTACTACAAATCTTGGGCTCTAAATCCTTTTTTATGCCTGCAACAAAATTTATTTTTAATATTATTAACATTTTAAACAAAATAGAACAATTTAACAAGAAACCAACAAAATATCAAGATATGAAGAACAATTGTAGAATGACTCTTTTTAAAAGAAATTTAAATGATTACGTCCATCGCTCTGGACGGAATTTAGAAAGGCTGCACCAGTAGTTGAATTGTGCCTTTATAATATCTTCAGAACCATGAATTTCCTCTGGCTGGCTGAGATCAAAGGGCAGACCCATTTCAATGGGTATCTGGCGCTGTATATTGTTGTTAGCCTGCTCTTTGCGCACCTGGGTTGCGATCCACTGGATTAGCTCATTGGTGGGCTGCCCATAGCCAAAGATACTCAGGTGGCTAAGCCTTGGACAGGCTATGAACAGTTCCAAAATAGCAGCATCGCTGTTACCCTTGTAGTTAAAGCAGATTTGCTCCAGGTTTTTGAGATTACTAAACTCCTTGAGGGCATCCTCTTTGACACCATACCAGATAGGTAGAATTAGCGTGCGAAGACCTTTTAACTTGGCAATTTGGGTTAGCTGCTCTCTGGGCAAAGGATTGGAACACTCAAATTCTAAAAATTCCAAGTGCTCTGCCTTGTGTTCCACGAGTTTTTCGATAAGCTCTGCTCCGGTGATGTTTACACCATTCTTCGAGTGTATTGTAAGGCTCTTGAGGCTCGGAAGTTTGGCCAGGACTTCGCACTTGCTGTCCTCGCATGGCGATACTCTGAGCATTTCCAGCTTGGGACAACAGTTCCTATTGACCATTGTGAGGCACATTTTATTTGTGACTCTAATCTCTCCCAGGTTAAGCTTCCTTAGTTCCGTAAAATGCTTGATAATCCTTGGCAAGTTCTGCACACGGAAACACTTGCCCAAATCCAACTTTTCGATGGTGGTGGGCATGCTAAGCATGGTCTTTTTGGACAGGACTTTGCGTCCCAAATAAAGGGCAATCAGATTGCGACAATAGGCTGGAATGAAGCGAAATCGCTCATCAGTGTCCATCATGGGCAACATGCACTCAAGATCTTGTATCTGGCCGCCAGATAATTGGTAAAAAACTCGAATATCCCACAGTGTCATTTTGAAAAGATCCTGAATATCTCCGCTGCACAAATGGCAAATATCTCCAATGTCCCATTGATTCATTTTGAAGAACTGGCGTGTGTTTAGGGAGGTGTGCAGCCTGGCGGTAGCCATTTGGTAGACACCTCTAAAGTGTTGGCACGTCCTGGCCAAGCGTAGCCTATCGCGTAGCTGCAGAAACTGAAGAATCTCAACCCAGCAGTCGTTGTTTAGCTTCAAAACCGAAGCCGACTGTGGTTGCTCCTGCTCCTTGCCATAGGCATCCGGCTGAAGCCAACTATAACTGGGCATCACCATGAACTGGTTGCCGTATAAAGAGTGATTTCCAATTTCCAAGGCTCTGGCAATTAAGTTGGGAGTGGGAGCTGAATATTAAGAGGAGATTAATTAAAAGGAGATCTCACTTACTTGGCTGCATCCTTGGAGTTGGCAAACAATACTTCGCCAGTTACACACGGTACTGGGTTCCTTGACTCCCTGCCGACCTTAATACTTGTGACTCTACCGAATTTACTAAAATATGTAATCAAAAGGTCCTCAGTCAGCTGGGAAAAATGATAAAAAAATTACTAAGACCAGTTTTAATCAGCACAAACGGAGTAAAGACTATACCTTTATAGGCACCGAGGAAAAGTGCAGCTTTCTGATCGAAATATCATCCTCTGTGTAGGCTATTAAGTCACGAAGGTAGTAACTTCTTCCTACTAAAGGAAGATGGTTAAATTTTGGAGTTCACCTTGTCCTTTAACTTACATGGTTTCAAGAAAAGGCCGCACATATTACTCATCTTGCCGGCCTTTATTAGGAAGTGTTCTAAGTAAACTAAACTTACGAAGTAGTTGTAACTAAGAATAATACTGAAACTAATAGGGGAAAATAAAAATGTAGAGAGATTTTTGATGTTAACTACATGATTCTACTGGATATACAAAGACGCCTACGAATGAAAGTTGCCTGAAAACAAACTGGGGGAAATAGGAAATTATAAAATACAAATAAATAAAGTAAATTCCTCCAGGGAAGGAATTTGGAATTTTATTTATTTATTGAATAAACTTTCCCAAGTAGAATTTAATAGCTCTCTTACAATCATTTTTATAATATTAAAATAAATCTCTAAATTCTGGTTTAAATATTTTCGTGTCTAACGTGTATTTGTTACCAAATGTAAGCTATTTTTTATATAGTATATATATTTATATTCGGATCCTGGCAACTAACTAGTCTCTTACGAAAGAACTCATCAAAATTAAAGTGGATCCTGCCCAGGATAATTATATATGTGTTTAATTTTAGAGCGTTCTTAACTAAAAATAAAATATATTTAATAAAACACTTTAAAGTAACAAGGATCTTATGATTTTATTGTTAATATTCCCAAGCTCTTATGTATTTACTTGTCATTATATCAAATGTCTCTGCCAAATTGTTTATTTATTTTAAAATAACCAATAACACTTAGTACAAACTGTAAAAGCCTTTTCCCCTTTTTAATTTCAAGTAAATTAATTAAAATTTTAAATTTCGAGCGATAATTGACCGTTACGTCAAGTTCTCTCGTCGGTATAAATCATTTTAGTCCGTTATGGTCACACTGCTGCCGGCGTTTTTTTTATACAGCTATGCATTTTGTTTTTGTGCTATTTATGCCCTGATCCTGATTATCCTATTGTCGAAATGCGTTCGCTTAATGCGCACCTGCTCCTCCTCTTCGCTGTCCTGCCTCAGCTGCTGACCGTGCACGGAACCCTCTCCCCCGACAGCCAGAAATCAAAGGGCAAACCGAAGGAGGCGAATGTGCTGCGTGGCCCGCAAGACAACGATGTTTTCGGTCTGGGACTGGTGAGCCCTGAACCCTTGGCCAAGGACATCCTGGCGAATCACAGGGCGTACTTTAAGGAGACAGGATTGAGGCGCTTCAATGGCACTACCCTGGGCTATGTGACACCGGTGAGTAGAAAGCCACATATTGCATTTGTCTACTCGTTGCATTGTTTACTTAATTCGCAGTGGAACTCCCACGGCTATGATGTGGCCAAGATGTTTGCCAAGAAGTTCGATATCATATCGCCCGTCTGGCTGCAGGTGGTGAAGCAGGGCAATGACTATGCCATGGCAGGAACCCACGACATAGACGCTGGCTGGCTGACCGATGTGCGGAGGAAGGGAAAACTGGCACACAATCAGCGGACAGTGAAGGGTACTCCTTAAGCCGGATATATCCCCGTTAATCCCCGATGTTAATCCAAGTATTTTTCAGTGTTTCCCCGCTTCATAATCGATCACTTCACTGATCGCGACATCAAGCTGCTGCTCAGCGATGCCCAGGAAAGGACCAAGGTCAACGACGTGCTCATTAAGTGCTGCAAGGACAATGGTTTCGATGGGCTGGTCCTGGAAGTGTGGTCGCAGTTGGCAGGTCGTATAGATGACAACATTCTCTACACCTTGGTCCTGCAAATGGGTGGGTTTTCCCAGGATTGCTTTACATAATCTCGTGCTCATCCCCTTTTTATTGCCCTTCAGCCAAAGAGTTCCAGAAACAGCAGCTGCGCCTTATCCTGGTCGTTCCTCCCTTCCGCAAGGACACGGGCAATCTTTTCGGAGAGAAGCACATGGAAAAGCTGTATAAGCACATCTTTGCCTTCTCGCTGATGACCTACGACTTCTCTAGCGTGCAGCGGCCTGGCGCTAATGCTCCTCTGTACTTTGTGCGAAAGGCTGTGGAGACTATTGCTCCGCAAGGATGTCCAGATATGGAGGCGAAGCGAGCCAAGATTCTGCTGGGCTTGAATATGTATGGAAATGATTACACGCCCGATGGCGGCGGACCCATCACCTTCTCCCAGTACTTGGATCTGGTTAAGCATGTAAAGAAGCACTTGACCTACGACGAGCGAGATGTGGAGAATTTCTTTGAAGTCAAGTGAGTTTTTTAATTGTTGCTATTTTATATTTAAGGATCTTAAAGGTTTATTTCTTTACAGAAACGAAGACGGTCGCCACATTGTGTTCTATCCCACTTTGTATTCCATTAATGAGCGCATCAAGCTGGCCCAGGAGCTGGGCACTGGGATTTCAATCTGGGAACTGGGCCAGGGACTCAACTATTTCTACGATCTCTTTTAAGCTAGCTTTTAGGGAGCATCCAATGCACAAGCAACATAATTCCAGAATAAACTGTCCGCTAGCTAAAGCTTGTAATTTAATTTGAAAATAAATAAAATTTCTAAATACAGTTTTTCTTTTATTAAAATAATAAAAGTTTAAAATTTAACAAAGTTTAAAGAAATCTTCTGAAAACTAACATTTTGCAAAATCTACTGGAACGATCGATTTGAAATTTTGCACAAATATAGTTCAAATAATTCTACAGTTGCCCTGAATTCGTTTTTTTTTAATTTTTTGTTTTATTATATTTGTTTTAAAAGTGGCTCATTTTGCACCGAATTAACCCCCCCTCCCTTAAATTTATTTTATTTAAATACCAAATGTTTTTGGTATTTTTTTTGGTATATTCCTCAGCGGTCATACCATTCGGATCAGCTGGCGCCGGCAGCAAAAAAACAGCTGGACGCCAACGATTTTGTTAAACAATTATTTTGAGCTTATTGATATTTTGTAAATATTAATTAGGATCAATATGCGATGGCTGTACGCTTGCTTTGTGATCGTGCTCTGCGCCCTGATCTTCTGCGAATATGTGGCTGACTTTGTGGTTCTGCAAAAGTGTAAATGGCCGGAGATCAAGCGAAAGAAGTACGTTGACGATCCTCTACGGGCTATGATTATAGCGGATCCCCATCTCCTGGGACCACATCGCGGTCACTGGCTGGACAAGTTGTACCGGGAATGGCATATGACACGAGCCTTCCGGGCCGCGTCGCGGCTTTTCCAGCCCGATGTGGTTTTTGTCCTCGGCGATTTATTCGACGAGGGCGACATGGTGAGCGATAAGCAATTTCAGGAGTATGTGTGGCGATACCTGAAGATGTTTCACCTGCCGCCGGGTATACCGCTTATCAGCATTGTGGGTAATCATGATGTGGGCTTTCACTACAAGTAAGTATCAAGACTAAACCATAAAAGAATCCATAAAAGTATCATTAATCCTTCCAGAATGCATCCCTTCTTCATGGTTCGCTTCGAGAACTATCTTAACAACTCCCTTGTGAACCTGTACACCATCAAACAGATTCACTTTGTCCTCATCAACTCAATGGCCATGGAAGCCGATGGCTGCATGTTCTGTACGCAGGCCGAGGATCAACTGAAGAACATCTCGCGCACTCTTCACTGCATGAAGTATCCGCTGGAGGCGGAATGCGCCCGTACACGGCGGCATCCCTATAGTCAGCCCATTCTGCTGCAGCACTTCCCCACATACCGGGTCTCGGATGCCGCCTGCCAGGAGCATGATGCTCCCTACATAGAGGGCTTCCGCGAACGCTTCCACGTACTGTCCAAGGATGCCACGGACATGCTGGGTGACCTGTTGAAACCGAGACTAGCCTTCGCGGGCCATTCGCATCACTATTGCCACAATGTCAATCGGTTGGGCATCAATGAGTACACGGTGGCATCCTTTAGCTGGCGGAACAAGGTCAATCCCAGTTTCATGCTGGTGGGTACAACAACCAAGAAGGTAAACTGTAACCTAAGACTAATCCTGTAATAATATTTCGTTAGGCCACCATAACACCCGATGACTACGTGGTTACCAAGTGCAAAATGCTGCCGCAGCAGTTTGTTTATAACAGCTACCTAAGTGCTGGTGTCCTCTGCCTTGTTGTCATTGCTTTCCGGCTGCGACAGTGCCTAGTGAAGGCTCAGATCTCGCCAGATCCGCGGAAGGACAAATAGTTGTAGAAACCCTAAATGATTAAGTATACAAAATGCATCCTCTTTTGTGATTTAAGCCTGTATAAGGCATAGTTTAGAGACTAGACACAGCCAGATTAAAGATTCCAGATCCAAACTATTGTCATATCACTGCTTAAATTTATAATAATTGATATATTTCCATAGAGCATGCTGCCAGGACATCGTGTACGATATATTTATTGAATTTATCACAGACATTGAATGCTTGTAAAGTCACACGGAATACGTTATGAGACACAGTCTGCTGTCGACAACAAAATGCCAAAGAATCATGCTTGCAACTTGGGCTGGAAAGTGGTTATAAGAACGCGAATAAGAACAGAACCATTAAATAAAGCTAATGTTATAATACAATAATTAATTACCCTACGCAGATTCATAGGTTCCTGTACTTCGGTTTCAATAGGCTACAGACTAGGCTACAAATATATTATAAACTACAGCTACTAACTAGACCAACAAATAGGGGTTCTGTGGAATATTTATATAGGAGCTTAAATTCCCTTTGGCTTGGCACAGGAAGTGTCAGGGTATTCCCTAGTTTACAAGAGATTTTTGTGCGCCTGCGCATGGATATGACGACTCTCGAAGCACTCCTTTGGAAGAAATCTAAAAAAAAAATAAAGCTTATATCATTTTTTAAATCACAGACAAGCCCTCAATGCTTACCTATGAATCACCGGCGATATCAGATCCGGATCGAGCGTCTTGGTATTCGTGGGTTTGGTCACCAGGGAAACCAACGCTCCCACAACAATTACCGTGGCCACTCCAATGGGATTTATCCAATGGTAGGACAGGCGATACAGTGGAAACACCTGTTCCTCGTCCACCCACATGTTTTCGGGAAGCGTGACATTGCCCACACATCCCTCCACGGATACGGGTAGCTTCTGAGAGTTTAATTCTCCAGCAGCAATTGTGAACTGCGTGCCAAAGGATATCCAACCGGCGAGCAAGGCACTGGCAATGCCACCCACAGCAGTGCCCACAGTATTGGCCCAGGGAACGAGCATTCCCAGCGTGAATAGGCCAAAAGTGGTTCCAGCTGCGATGGCTGTCATTGAAGTGCAAATGCTCAAGATTCCGCTCAGTTGCTCTAGGACAAAGACCAGTGATAGGGCCACTATGCCAAGCACAATAACCGTGGATTTGACCAAAATGGTAGAGGCCCTCTCACTGGGTTGCATCTTGAAGCAGCCCCGAACGATATCCTCCAGAATGACCAGAGAGGTTGAGTTTAGCACCACGGAAAGTGAGCTCAAGGCAGCTCCAAATATTCCAGCGATAAACAAACCAGGCATTCCGTAGATGTGACCCACACTCTGCATCACAAACAGCGGCAGAAGTTGATCGTCATGCTGGAAGGATCAGATTAATTATAAGCTACCGAAGCATTATTATTATATTATTTATAACTCACTGTAATCATTCCGGCACTGAGAGGATCGCAGTCTTTGTACATCTCAAAGATCAGCAGTCCCACATAACAGCAAACGGAGACAAAGGCTGTGACGCCAATGGTAAATATAGCCATGGAAGCTCGAGCCTTTTTCAGCGAAGGCAGTGACATGTATCGCTGTACCATGGTCTGATTTACGGCATTGAATGAGGTCCAATAGGAGAAGCCACCGATGAGGACACTCCAAACGGTGTGACGAACATAGGGCGAGGGATTTGTATTGTTAAAAATCAACCGTCCACCTTTGGCCGCATCATTGAACAGGACGTCCAGACCGTTGGCATAATAGGTGGCCAAAATAGCCACGGCCATAACGGATAGGAACATGACCATCGTTTGCCAGGCATCTGTATGGACCACGGCCTTGATTCCTCCCTGAAAAAGTAACAAAGTTAAATCTCTGACAAAGTTAAATCGGTTAAAACCTACCACAAAAGTGTAGAAAACACAAACGATCACAATCACCACAGCAATCACATGGAGATTAATGCCTGAAACTGAACGATAAGCTTAAGATTAGCCAGAACATTAAGTAGAATTCAAAGTATTTAAAGCCTTACCCTGATTGAGAGCTATAGATGGCACATAAACGATAAAGGGAAGAAATAGGATCTGTAAGAAAACCAATTTAATTTTTTTTAAGCTATTATTTTTACCATAAAACTAATCTCACCTCATCCAGAATAAACATAACCGATGCTATACTTCTTATTACAGAATGAAATCGCATCTCCAGGTACTGAAATATAAATATAGTAATAATTTAAAACATGGTTATTGATCTGGCAATAAAAAAAAAATGAAAAACAGTCAATTTACAATTTCCTGGCTACTAATTCCCCATAACCCATTTGTCAAGTGGCAACCGAATCGAAATACTTTGTAATTAATCATATCGGTTCCATGTCACAACAAGTGGGTGAGACCAAAGTCCAAGAAATTCCACTTGAGGAAAGGGGTCTCCACGGGTTCTCAGTTAATTAAAATGTTCACTATGCTTTTTGTTTGATTCCATTGATTGGCAAATGAGGAGAGAAAGAGAGCGGGAAGGCAGGGGTAGAAAGTAGTATCTCAGTCTTATCAAAAACAATAGAGACAGGAAGAAAATTCCTTATAAATATTGAAAGTTTAAATATCAAAGTATTGCAATTAACGTTAAAATATTGGTATTACTAAATATTTTTTATTATATCAATCCTATATATAAAACAGAAAATATAGATGTGTATCATAACTTTAAAATAAATATTTATATATAGACTTTCGCTATAGAATGTAGTATCAATGAATCCATACTATCAGCCATAGATACCTAATAATTTTCCTACTAAACTAATTAGGGTTGTAAACAAATCAAAATCGATTTCAAGTAGTTTATTAATGACGTCCTCCTACCTCATACGAAGAGCCCACTTGAAGAGCCGCAAACACAGGTATATAGACATAGGAGACGGCTATTCCTTGGAGCACTATTGCTATGGCTATAAACCAATATTGCGTGCCATAATTGTAGATTTCCGAGGTGGTGCCCAGTATCGTGACGCCCGATATATAGCTGAGGAGATAGATTATGATTACAGGGGAATGTTGATGATTTTTTGTGGGGAGTTATATTGCAAAACCCACCTGGCTATCAGGCTCATGGCAACTGGGAACACTTTCAGATTGCGTGATCCCAGCAAATATTCGCTCATCTTCTCCGAACCGAAATCATGCTTCCGTCTCTGCGGCATACCGTTGGTGGTGGTGGGTAAGGTGGGTTCCGTCTCCTCTAGCTGCTTCTTGCTCTTCCTATAATTAACGCAAATCAGTTGGCATAGCAGAGAGACGAGTTCAAAGGTTCAAAGGCGACTCACTTGATGCATCCGAAATAGATGCCGGTGCCGGTGGATAATACGACCATGCCCAGGAAGACAATATAGTCGACGCTACCGAATCGGTAGCTTTCCGCGGGGGTTCCCGTCTCCATCTAAAATTTTGTAATTAAAATATATTAAAAAATTTACAATCTTGGGGTTATTTATGTATCCTTCAAAATATAGCTACATTTTATGTCCCACTTGACTATAATATATATATCTTTATGACTGTCACATAAAGTTGGGTAAGAACATTATTATATATGGGCAATGGGACGGACATATTACAACCGGTACTGAGATTCCCAATCTCGGTTCCATCTGTGTGAACAAGTGCGCGAAATTAACTTAAAATTGCGACTCTGGGATTATGAGGATATAAAGGTAATTGCTGTAGGCTATCTTCAGTGAGTAATAAACCTAAAATGAGCTCAAGATCAGACAGTTTCAAAAGTAATAATGCTTATCATGATGCCATTAACAATTATCTCAAGTTATTAAACCAAAATAAAATGTTCTCTCTCTTTCAGCTCCATTCACATGTTTCGGTCATTCCCCTATCAGTACTTCGGATTTAATCGGAGCAGGTGAAGAGACTTTAGCCTCTAAACCCATAGCAAAAGACTCCCTGCGGAGTCATGGGAATTGTCAGGTCTTATCAGCAGATGACAGCCCAATATTCATCAACTAAAAATCAAAGTTTCAGAGATTTACCCCTTTGCATAACTCACAGCGTATAATATAAATATTTATATATTTTGTGAGGGCAATAGTGGGTTATTAAACATGTATACATATGGTTATTATCAAATCTGTTGAAGCGGGAGATTTTGAAACAAGCGAAAGGCTAAAAAAGAGTTTTTGAAGAGTTTCAACAGAGTTTTCTTATGGAAAAACAAAATTTCATTTCATTTTTTTGAGAACTCCAGTTTACTAAATAGAGGATCCCTCCGATCCAATCTCAGTGCGGCGGCTGGGACTTCAACCTTTTACGCAATATCTCGAGAGGCATTATCGCCCTGGACTTGGACTTTGTAACACAGATGCCGCCTTGTCCTCTACTCCCCCTCCTCAAACATATAGCTTTGCATATTCCAGTACCGGCAAAAAGGTGCGAATACACTCACCGATTTCGTGTTACCAAAAATACCGGAGGCGGGGGTGGCTTCCAGAACTGGAGCAGCGGCAAAGCAAAGCAAATCAGAAAATGTGCGTCCCTTACGAATGTGGGAACGAAAGCAAAACGCGATAAACAGCTAACACAAAATTGGCTAAACGTAATTTAATGTGTGAATTTCGTTCAATATCGAGAATTCTTTGATTGATTCTCTCCAAGCACAACACTCTTTTGTAATCAAAAACAAAACTCGAAAATGCTAATCGCGGAGCTCTGGGAAAGCGAGAGTGAAAGGAAAGTTTTGGTCGGCCAATTCTGTGCGGCGATTCGATTCTTTCAAGTCGAAAAAGCAAAATATATTCCACGTCCGAACCGACCCAACAACACGAACCGATTCCCGAACTGCAACTGATGAGTGTGTGAGCAAGCGGCAAAATAAACCAGGCACTGGGCCAGCACCAGCTGCTCGACTGAAATCAAGAGGAAACGCTGTGGGGAGGTTGCGGACTAAGGGATACCCCTTTCCGAAGTTATTAAACATGAGAAATAAAAAGTTACAGCAAATATTTAACTTATTTTCGAATTACAAAGGTAATTCGAATCTTGAAAGTTTAAATTTAAACTGTTTTGATTTTTTAAAAAAGGAAACTAGCCTTTTATAATAATAAAACCTACAAGAGATATGTGTTTTTAAAGAAAGAACCTCTAGAAACTTCAATTACAACATAAACCTCCTTTTAATATACGTATTTTCTTTGTTTTCTTTTCTCTTTTTTAAATAGCCTTTCTACCAACCCAATATTACCTCACAGCTAATGATTATGGGGTATAAAAAGCTCCCTCTCCCACCCAAATGTTTTGCCTGTGGGAGGAGAGAGTAAGAGAGAGTAAGCATGTAACACAGTGGGAAAGCGGAAAAGAGCGAAGCAGTGAGTGGGTATGAGGTAAAGGCAACAGAGAGAGAGAGAGAGAGATTCCCCTCTGGTTGTTGTAATCTTCGTTGGATTATGTCAGTGGAGACTTGACCGTTCGATCGGTTAACGGAACTTACGCGGGGAGATGTCATGTACAGCGGGAAAATATTATAAACAAAATTAAAATATACATTTTTAAATGAACAAAAATTAATAATAAAATCAGAACAGGCTTTGGGGGCATCAATAAAGCATCGATATAAAGTTATATCATTGCAGGCCATCGAAAACAGGAATATTTAAAAAACTGAATTAGCATTTGTGGAAAAGTTTAGCTTTTGAAGTTAACCAAGTTAAAGACTAAACATAAAAGCTGTCAGTAGTATTTAAATGTTAATAATAATATTCTAAAGCTTGTGGTTTCGAAAGCTAAACTGTTTATTTAAATATTTGTAGATTTAGAATGAAAATTTAGAATTTAAGGGGAAAGGTTTTCCGTATTTCCCTCTGGACATTCCCTGAAGCATTCTTTGGTAATAAATCGGGTGAAATGATAGCTTAAATTAACTGTGCAGACATCATTTTAATGGAAACACTTTCTTCCTATTTACCAATCGCAGCTTTTGGCGGGGCTTACTCCTTCCTTTGCTGAAGGTTTCTGTGATACAAGTAATTCCGATGCACTGGTAAACTGCGATCCCAAGGAGATTCATGGCGACAGGAGCTTTCTTTACATGTTAAAGATGAGCAGGACAATAACAAAACCTAGAATAAAAACATAATAATTAAAAATAAATCCCAATAAATTGTCTTAAGAATAAATTCATGGTTTACTGTCATTTATCATTCCGGTGAATGGATGGTAAGAGAGGCAATCAATAGCCACTATTTAGAATGAGCAACCACAACAGATAATTGCACAATTGTCAGTGTCAGACTTTTACCACTGCTCTCCGCCATTCGTGGAATCTAATTGGATTAGAGGCAACCAGCGAGTCCGAGACCCAGTCTCAGTTGCAGTGCCCATTTGTAAGGCGAGGGAGCTCCGTGGTCTGTTCTGAGCTGGAGAAGATTGTTGCATAAGCTGGCAACATGATGAGCAACAAGGCCAGTCCCACCAGGATAGCATTCAGGCGAAAGACGAGCAACGGCAGCCAGAATAAGAGCCAGCCCATTGACTATGAACGCATTCAGGCTGATGTGGAGGTAATTCCAACTCCACCGCCGCTTTTTACTCCACCACCTCCCTTGAGCCAGGGCCAGGGCAAGCTTAAGGTGAAGCTGAGCTCGGCCAAGATTGTGCTGCGAAAAACCACCAAGGCTCCGGAGAAGACGCTTATATCTACAGCCACGCCGGGGGATGCAGTGCGTAGAAAGTCAGCGCCGCAACTCTTCACTTTTACCATAGCGCCCAAGGGAGAGGCGTCGTCATCCATCATACCTAAGCTGCCAGTCTTGGGACTTAACCATAGTTCCATTCGACGCTCTCGGACCTTGGGACAAGCTGGTACCTCGACAGGGCTGGCCACAGCCGAGGACTCCCTGGGACAGGCGCAGGACAGCGGCAGTGGCAGTGAACCCAGCAGCAGCCTGGCCGGTGGAGGTAGTTCCACCTCTCCGGAGTCCCTGCTGGATAATATACTCAGTGCCGCCTCGTCCGTGTCCGTTCAGAGCAGCAGCAGCAGTCAGGCTAGCAATGCCACCGTGGCACAGCCCCTGAAGGCCAAGGAGCAGCAGCAGCAGCTGCATCCAAAGCGGTTGCTAAGCCTTAAGGCCTCACCGGAGCTTAGAATTTCACCGCCAACGCCGGATACTGCTCAACCCAAGCTGGAAATGCTACCGCGACTCCTCTTGAACCCATCGCCAAGGCCAGAGATCTTTGATGCACCATCGCCATTGGTTAGGAGTCCCTCGCCTGTGGGGATACCCTCGCCAGCTCCTTCGCCCTCGCCCAGCATTACCTTGAGACCGAGTACGCCGCCAGAGAACAACACGGTGACCTTTACGGACGACCTTAAGTGCGGCATCTGTTTGGATGTGTACACCGATCCGAGGACCCTGCACTGCCTGCACTCCTTCTGCCTGCAGTGTCTGGTTAGCGAAAACTTCAAGGAGGAGTCGTCAATGTGGGATCCCATGGATCAGGCTCGCAGCGAGGATCCCTCCAGCTACAGCCTGCGATCGGAGATGGGCGGTGGTTCCAGTATGGAGCTCACGGCGACTGTGTCCCCGGCTAGACAGCGAGGAGCCAGCTTAAGCCTAAGAAGAAAGAAATCCATGGACCGTCTGGTGATTCGGGTAAGAATTATGAACTCACGAAGAAAGCAGCTTTTAAGATTCAAATTCTTTCAGTCCAAGAGTGAGGGTAAACGCTCAACGACCAGCTCCTTTGGCACCCGGCTGACGGGCAGCTTTGTTAGTGAAGTGGCCAGCCGCTGCATTCGCTGCCACAGTTGCAACTATCCCACGGATCTCCCCTTGGGCGGAGTGCGTCAATTGCCGCAGAACTATTTGTTGGTCAGAAGAATTGAGTTGCTGCGCTTGCAGGCAGGAGAAGATGTGATTGCGAGAGTCTGGTGCTCTCTCTGCACCGAGGAGATAAGTGTAGGTCCTTCGAAGAACAGAATATTTCCAGAATAATTGGAATCTCTCCCCATCCAGGCCACTTATCACTGCATCAGCTGCACCCTGAACCTCTGCACGCTGTGCAAGGAGGCGCACGAGCGGCAACGAAGCACCGCCACTCACCGAATGCGCAGCATTCTCGAATTGAGACGAGCCCGAAAGCAAAAGCAGCAGCAACTAGGCCTGGGGGACAGCAGCAAGTTGATCCTCCGCTGCGGCATTCATACAAACTTTGAGCTGAAGGCCTTTTGCACTCTTTGCCGACAGTTGGCCTGCACGGATTGCCTGGTGTTGCTGCATAAGGGCCACCGGCATGAGACCATACCGCGTGCCATCGTTCACCAAGGAAAACAGTTAAGGGAAGCTACGGATCAGACGCGTCCTTTGTGCCAATATGCAGAGCATTCCATTGAAAGATTGAATGAGATAGCGCGAGGAATCAATGCCAGATGCGATGATATACAAAGCCAGGTGGAGCGGTATATGCAGAGCTACATGGAGGCCTTGGAAGTTCACAGGAGAACGCTGCTGCAGCAGGTCAGCAGGGCCAGAGAGTCCAAGGTGGAGGTGGTACTCAAGCAGCAATTGGATTTGGGTGAGCTTGAAGCGTGGGTTTGGTGTTAAAACTTCTTTAACCTTCTTCCCATAGAGAAACGCACGCAGCAGGCCATGGAGGCAGTCCGATTCAGCCAAGAGCTTTGTGAAATAGGCGCTGATGCTGAAATCCTGAGTTTTGTGGGTATCCTGCTGAGGCGCTTGGAATTTTGCCAGCAGTTTAAGCCGCCAGTGGACCCTAAGGTTGGAATAATAATTCTTTTTCTAGTTACTTCTATAATACTTCCTTCCAGATCTCCGATTCTCTCCATTTCCTTCCCAAAATCCGTGCACCTTCCACCAAGGATCAGCGGGATATCCCCTTGTATGGGATCATCACCATGCAGGTGGTGGAACCTGGTCTGTGCACCCTGCAATGGGAGGGCTTCTCCCAGCTGCGGCTCCACAAAAAGGCAGATCTCCTGCTGCACTCCCGGGACGCCGATGGTGTCTCGCTCTGCCATGGCGGCTTGGAAATCAATTGCATGATCAAGTATAAAGATTCTAACTCAAAGTTCCTGCCCGTCGAAGTGTCGGACAATCGTGATGGCACCTACAACATTTCCTTTACGCCGGATGCCCAGGGCACGCTGATACTGACGATGACGATTAATGAACGCCCCATCAAGGGCAGCCCCTTCACCTTCCAGGCGCGACAAGTGCGTCCACACGCTGGGATCTATCACTGCTGCTCCTTCTGCTCAGGCAGGGGCAACCGAAGTGTCAAATGCTCGTGCGAGGGACGTATGCCGGGCTACAGTGGCTGTGGGCATGGACATGCCGGCCATCCGGGTCGACGGCACTGGTCCTGCTGCGGCAATGTCCTGGAGAACTCCGAGTGCAATGTGGCGAATAAGCTGCTGAATGCTTAGGAAATGGAAATTGGAAACTATTAGCTTTTTTCAAAGAACTTGACAATCACAAGAAAAAGAAGTCATATTTATTTCGTTTCGCCATTCAAATTTTAATCAATAAAAAGTAAAATATTGAAAAAAAGAATTAAATTTTGATGGGAAATTACAATTATACAAATTTTGTCTTCATGAAGTTATCTTGTTAGATAATTTTCAATAATCTTTTCATTCTGTTGAAGAATTCCATTCGGAAAAGATGGATTGCTAGGCAACTCCGATTCCAACAATCGGTGCCCAGCATCGTTAAAAGAAAAATCTTAATTTTATGACTTCGGTTTCTCCTCGAAAAGTCTCTTAGGTAGAAATTCGGAAAACATAAATTACCCACACCGCGCATATGTCCGCCATATGCCACATGTGTCTTCCAAGGACAATTCAATTTCGGAACAACGGATTATTATACGTCGGTTTTAATCATTGAGTTACAATTTTTTTGTTTAAAAACAACATTATGATGGAAAATGAAAAAATAATGTTTTTCGCACTTCGTGTGCTGTGATCGGGGGCGATTAGTGTTAATATAGTTAAATCTACTCGAGTGATTTTCTCTTCTCGTGACCTATAAATTCTATGTTTTCGCCCATCTTAGTCCTCATTGTCAGAGTACCACGACAGACGCTCCTCATAGAAGTGGATGACCATTTGTGGGATCTTAATATTGGCCACATTCGAGGGCACCATTTCGGCTTGGTCGACGCCCTTAAATTGAATTAAGAATGTAAGCCGACCGTTGTTATCGGAGGCCCCGAGAATCTTCTCAGCCTCCAGGCCGCGATCAAATCCAGTTGCACCAGACGGCATCGAGTCGCCGCTATCCTGATCCGCCTCCGTGGTGCGCTTAGCCTTAGCGCTAACGGGTACTGAGGGAAAAATTGAATATTTATTTAACTTAAATGGGTTTTGATTTGTAAATGTAATAACTGTAGGTTTTTTCGGTTTAATTTCTATGAATGTGTAAATTTTAATGATGTTTCTGACAGAAAACATCGCTATTTGATGAGAGATTCGATATATGTGCAATAAAAGTTCTGAAATACTAATATTTCCTATGCATTTTCAAGTTAAATTTGGTATGTTTCTATATTAACATGTTTTAATGATTAAACTATTTTTTATTTGATTTTAGTGGCAATATTTTGACTCATTTATGGGACTTTTCCTTGCAAAATACATCCCTTATTCCTCATAGCCTCATTTTAAAGAGAATCTTTACGCTAGCTATCGTATGAAAAGACATTTAAGTCCTTTGTTCTGCTTAAGAGCCTATAATTTCTCAAAGAATCCAGAAATCTGCTGAATAACAATTTTATAATTGCTCTTTGGGTTGACTGTACTTTATAAAATTCGTTAATAACTATTTTGTGCTATTTTGGCGCATTTTTGCAAAATGTAACGTCTTTTTTGCGCGTTCTTATGTACAGAAAACATTTATGACCTCCATTCACAAAAGGGACAGGGTTGTTTACCTGGTTCTCAGTGGTCTTTCTATTGTTTTTGGACCATTCAAGTGAAAAACATTATTCGAATAGATTTTTAATAATTTTGCGCGGGAAAATTACCAGGAAAAATACAATTTGTAAGCTTTTTTTTTTGTTATTTTATGTTTTCCTGCCAAGTTTAAGAATGTAAGTTTGCTTACCTGGTTCTTCGGACTTTCGCTTGCTACTTGAGGGCGTGGATGCGGTGCTGGAGCGCGCCGATGTGTCCTTGCCCTTGGTACTGCTGCTTGGCCGGTCCTTCTTCGAGGTTCCCGCCTTCTCCGCCTGTGTAGCATCGAGATGAAGCAGAGAGTTGTTACAGCTTGAGCACAACTGTACCCAAAACAAAAACACTTACCTCGTCCTTGCGACTTAGCTCGTACTGCTGGATAAGATCCTGACAATCGAGGTTGCTCTCCGGCTCCCAGGTATTCTCAGTGTCGGCGTAACCCTTCCACTTGAGGTAGTACTCAACCTGCGGTTAGAAACGAAAGATGAAGAGACGCAGTCGGCAAATTCTGGCGCGGAAGACCCACCTTTCCTTTACGCACACGCCGGTCGATGATCTTCTCTACGGCGTACTCTGCCTCTTCCTCCTCCTCCTCGGAGGCGTTGCTATTAACTTCGGGATTGTCACCCTTCTTGCCCATTTTTTGTTTTTTAATTGAAAACGCGCTTAACTTTGTAGGAAAGAACAAAAAAAAAAATTGCACAGCCGACGCTGCACACACACAAGCAAGCGAGGCATGCGAAAAAAAACGTTTGTTATCGCCAGTTGTAATAGCCAAATTGCGCGCACTTACCACTATTTAGGGAATTTATATATTTAAGCCTAGTATTTGGCGGATTTCACAGTTTATATGCACAGTGGTGCTATCTGCGGGAAAACTTTTACTTGAATGAAAATAAGTACGAATTAATAAATGCGCCTTCAAGTGACGCCGGCGAAGTCGTGAGCGATAGTGTCGAGCTCAAAATCTTATCGATATTGTTAGTATTGACAGCGAATGCATGGCCTTCCTCGCTTGGCAACACTTTTTTGTAAATCGAAGGCGGTAACACTAGCCAACTAGCAAGCGCGAAATTTTCTACTCATTTTTTTGCAATTGTAAACGTCGAAACATGCCAAAGGTTAAGAAGCAAAAGTCCTCCTCTTCGGAGAGCGACAGCGGCCCGGAAGATGTAAGTCAACGCGAGTTGCCCTTGAAATGTTTTAACGAACTATCCATTGCAGCGCAATCCACCGGCAAGTAAGAAAGCCAAGGAGTCGCCGGCAGTGAAGGGCGAAAAGAAGGCTAATTCCGGCCGTTCTGGCGGAGATGGGCCCTGGGTCCTGGAGAAGCTGCGTCAGGTGCGCATCAACGAGTTTCGCGGACGCAAGATGGTGGACATTCGCGAGCACTATGAGAAGAACGGCGAAATTCTGCCTGGAAAGAAGGGCATCTCGCTGTCGATAGAGCAGTGGAAGAAGATGCTTGAAATGGCCGACGAAATCACGCGCGCCGTAGAGAAATAGAGTTTTAAGGCAATAAAATTAAGATCTCCAGCATTTAAGTGGGCTAGCTCCACCCAGTGAATAAATGTTAATTAAAATGAAGAATTAGAAATACAATTTATTGGAAGTACTTAAAAAACAATTTAACTACACGGCATTAACATATTTTGTATGGTTATCCTTTAAAAGTAGACGCCCAAAAGGACGCACAAGGTCAAGAGAATAACAAAAGGTAGCCAGGTCTTAAGGACGCCCCCAAAGCCAACGTAGCGCCCGCAGAAGAAGAGCCACATGCTCAGGATAAGCATGTTCCAGCTAGTCCTATTCTTGTAGCGCATATTGATGAGTGCCGTCGCCACATGTGAGTGGCAGTTGTCGCAGAAGATATTGTGGATTCGGGTGCCGTACAACACCGACGCCTTCGAAACCGCCTCGTCCCAGGCATAGCTGCCGCCCTCCACAAACTTGGGATGCAGTCGGAGGTATCGGGTGGGCCGACCGAAGGCCATGTCGTCCTCTGAGACAAAGTAGGCGCCGGCAAAGTCTCGGATCACGCCAGCTGAGGTGCAGATGCCCATGTGACCGATCATGGGCAGAAGCCAGGTGAGCACGGGTATGGGAGTCCAGACGATGCAGTAGGGGAAGCGCTGCTCTGCTGGGTTGACAGGCGGCAGCCTCTCCGGGGCACCGGCATTCCCGGAACCTGCTCCTGATCCGCCCATGGTGATTTGCACGTCGTCCTGGCTCTGGTGACTTGGGTTCGTTGTCATTATTATTATTACACTGAACACGGTGTGCGTTGTGGGGGAAACCACAAACAGTCACTCACTAATTGGCTCTATCCGGGTCGTAAACCCCCTCAAAATCGGTCGCTAACTTTTCCGATTGCGGCCTGGAACCCACTAGATAAGCGGAAAAAACAGAGACGCTGCAGAGTATTGTTATAAACAAATTACACACACCTGGAATGTTTTTTGTGATAATGACAGTGTTAAAAAACGCTACTTTGATTTAGGAGTTTATCATAAGAGACATTTTTGGTTTATTATCCTAATAAAAACCAGGTTAAAAAGTTTATTAACCAATATAAACTGTTTTTTCTACTTATTTAATTATTATTTTTGTATATTTTAATTTTTAACTGTATAACTGTTTTTTGGTATATTTTTCGAAAAGCCAGCTGGTCTCACTGAACTGTTTGTTTTTGTTTAGCTGCTGGCGACGGTTTATTGCTTAATATTCATAAACAATTATTAACCGATTGTGGCCATGGCACAGGTGTTTATCAATGGAGCAAGAGACGAGCCCAATGTGCGGGAGTTCGACAGCTTGGGTAACAGATGGCGCGTCAATAAGTATATGCTCTCTAATCTCTTTACAATCAATCGAAAGCAGATCCCGCAATCCAGGAGCTAATCCATGCAGCCACTGAGGCCAGGAAGCTGGCTTATTGTCCATATAGCAACTTTGCTGTGGGAGCTGCCCTGAGGACCAGCGATGGCACCATTTATTCTGGTTGCAACATAGAAAACGGTGCTTATGCCACCACCATTTGTGCTGAGCGCACGGCCGCGGTTAAGGCCATCAGGTAGGTCAGTGGGTCACCCCCTGTCCCCCGGGAGTGTCACATGTGCTTCACTACAGGGTCATAGGCTATCTTAAGTCATTTTTTATACTGATTACAGAGAGATTTTGATGAAATAATGCCAGTTTAAGCTATAAAAAAAAGAAAACCGATCTTAAGATTATAATAATATAAATTGTAGGATAAATATGTTAAAAATTTTAAGAATTCCTGAAAAATATTCTTATATCCTTTTTGTTTTCCCTTTTCAGCGAAGGCAAACGCGACTTTGTGGCCTGTGCCGTGGTGGCCCAGCAGGACAATGGCTTCACCACGCCCTGTGGCGTTTGCCGGCAGTTTCTCTCCGAGTTTGTCAATGGCAAGGACATTCCCCTGTATGCCGCCAAGCCGAGCAATCTGCCCCTGCGGGTGCTCTGCACCAGCGTGCTCCAACTGCTGCCCAACGGCTTCAGCTTCTCGAATGGCAAATAGCGGGAAGGAGACGTATCGGGCAGCTGCAAACCATGTGCAATATATACATAAATTTAATGTTTTGTTATTTAGTAGCGTAAAACCCACCCCATTGTCGTCGTTGTTATTTGTTGTTCAATAGCTATCCGAGGCAATCGCATCTGTTTGTGTGTGTTGTTTCATTGGTGATCGTTGATCGTTGCGCTCCGACGGACGACGTCTTCTTATCAGCAGCTCTCTCTCTCTCTCTCGTTCTCTCTGCGTGTGTTGGCCAAATGTTTATTTGTGTCACACATAACGGAGAGGGGGGAGCGCGGGGGCTAGTATAGTTATAGCCAACTTCGAGAGTCGGCGTCACTACAAACCGTCCATTTGCCAGCGGACCCGCACAGAGTAAGCACCTAGTCACGCACTCGCCTCGCCTAAAAATATAACAAACTTTAAGAAAACAAGGCGTGCCTTGGCCTCCTCATCCTCCTCCGCCTCCTCCTCCGCAACTGGCTAAAAATATTAAATATTAATGTCGCATCTCACGAAAAACTTTGCCCGTCCGGAAAAGCCGGAAGAGGTGGTAACCTATGGCAGTCTGGGTAAGTTTCCTGCTCTAAAAATGAACTTGATCTTGGCAGAGATATCAAGTGACGTGACGTGTTCACTTTATGGCTTTCAGATCCTTCGGTTCAGGAACTATTAAAGGCAGCCTTTGCCGTGCGTCAGCGTGCCTATGTCCCGTATAGTGGCTTCAAGGTGGGAGCTGCCTTCCGGGCGAAGGTTAGCGGGCAGATCTTTACCGGTTGCAATGTAGAGAACGCCGCCTTTACGCCCTGCTCCTGTGCCGAGCGAACGGCTCTGACGAAAGCTGTGAGCGAGGGAGCCACTGAGTTTTCCGTTGGCGCTGTCCTGGCCTATGAACCGGATGTCTTTACCACTCCCTGTGGCGTGTGCCGCCAGTTTATTCGAGAGTTTGCCACAGACGATATACCCATCTACATTGCCCAGGCCATTGATGCACGGATTGGTGGCGAAGAGCCGCTGCAGAGCGATGATCCCATTCTGTGCACTTCCATCTTCAATCTGTTGCCGAGCAGTTTTCGCACGTACCGGAAGTAAATGCAGGCTAAGGTAGGGAGGGAGCTAGGTTCAAGGTTGCCACAACGTAGCCCCTTGCCAATAGTAATCTATAATGTTAATCTAATCTCTGGAAATAAAGAAAATTACACTACACCACAAAATACACATTGTTATTTTTAAAAATTATGGTTATGACTTGCCATAGATTAATATATATTAATATTATGAAATAAAAACAACTGATAATCCACTTAAAATCTTTAATCTAGAGAGAAGGCGATAGAAAATGAAAGGTTTATAATTTATGACCATTTATTGAATTATATACATACGTATAAGAGTAGGTAAGAAAGTTTCTATTGAATAAAGTCAGCTGACACAGAAAATATAGATTCTTATTCATATTTTGTAGGGTAATAAGTTCTAAATTAAATCTATAACAAAGACTAGAATTGAAATATATTTTTAAGTCAGTCTTGGGTTTATGTTTTAGGTATTTACATATATAATCGTGCTCAGTGTCATAATCATATACATATAAAACCTTAGCTCACTTGGGAATATTACCAATAGAAAGGAATGTGTGTAAACTGATAGTTTTCATTGTCTATAAAAAAATGGGGAATTCCCCCGACTCAATAGAAGTGCAGTTATTAGAGCTGGTAAACAACTTAGGTGTTGGTCATAAATATTGATGCATTTCCTACGATTAATATAAATAACACAAGATCTTGGCTACGAAGTTTCTATATTTCTTGTTAAATTATAAATATAAACAATTTTTATACATTTTAATACCAAAAAAAGGACTTCCGGCAATACAAAGGCTACTTTTCCCTGTGATTCGGCTTTCTGTTCTGCTGCTGCTCTTCCTCTGGACTGGGATCAAGCCCCACATCGATGTGAGGATTAATGCCAGTGGGAACCTCTTCGTAAAATGGTTTACCATCATTGGCAATAATCATTTGGGAATAGTAACGCCTTTAAATATACAATTATAATTATAATAGTATTAAATTCAATTGCCTTAATAAAAAGACTTACAGATTATGTTTGAGTCGCTCGATTTTATCCATCAAGACGGCATTCCGTTCCTCTAGTTTGGAACGGTTCAAGGAGCTCCTCTCATACCGCTCTTCCAGCCGCTTTATGCTCAGCTCCTGGTTCCTCAGTTGCGTGTGCCTATTCTGGAGGGTTTCGAAAAGATTCCGAAATTCTTCATCCCTGGTGGCAAGCTCTTGGTTTATCTGCGGAGCAGGAAGAGCAGGATAAGACCAGGCAGCACTATCAATGGGATCAACGATCGGCGATCAACCTGGTTAATGACTCTGTCCCTCTTCTCTAAGTCTTCCTTTAAGTCCTTTTCGCTCTGCTTTAGATTGTCAATTCTTTTGGCATCTATGGCAAGCTGCTCCTGCAACCTCTCCACATCCTCGTGCAGCTGAGCTTTAATTTGGCAATGAATCTCAGCTTTTGTGTCGGCTTCCTTTAGCTGCATCTGCAGGTTACCGATCTTATCGCGAGCCTCCTTAAGCTCATCCTCGAATGAAGTGCTTCGCTCCAAGTATTTGTTTACCTTGCAGGTGGCCTGCTCCAGGCCAAGATCTGCTTCCTTCAAGCGCAAATGCATGAGGTTGTATCTTAAGAAAGTTTGGAGTGTATTTAAGAGATCAAATCATAAGCTAAAAAAATTCCATTTGCACTTACTCATCTTTGGCCGATAAAAGCTCGGATTTCAGTTGTTCCATGGCCACGTCTTTGGCTCTCTGTACGGCCTTGCTTTCGGCCAGACGTAGTGCCTGCTCGGATACCAGATTCTCGTTCTGCACCAGCTTCATTTCCAGCTCGAGTATGGAGCGATTACGTCTGTCGAGCTCGTCGGCCAACTGAGTTTCGAGGGCTAAATTTGCTAAAAGAAATATTATTTAGCGACGAGTTTAATTATTTAAATTGCAATTACTTTTGGACGCTGGCTTGGATTTACGTTCCGGGCTCTTTGATGCTGAGCTTTTAATGTTTTGTTTTGTAGAGCCTTCCGGCTGCGTATTGCGATTCTGCTTTCCATTAGGTCCTGGCAAAGTCACGGGAATCCTGGTCCGTAAGATCCCAGGTCTTTTGGAGGCCAAATCCTTATCTTTATTCGTCGAGGTTACAGATTCGTTGGCTTTAAGTCCTGGTGTCTGTGCAGGAGCGGCAGTTACGGAAGCTCGCCTCTGTATAATATAAAATATAAAATATATGTAATAAATGTCATTTAATTTAGTAAGAGCTCTCAAGAAGCTTTCCCATCTTTCCCGAAAGCAACTCACCGAGGATACAGTTCGGCCAGGACTTGTGGAAGCACTCCCGCGATTTCTTTTCACCGAGGATACGGGTTCGCTGGCTTTAGGGAGAGGTCTTTTGGTCTGTAAAGGGTCGGTATTTTTGGAAGCACTCCTGCTAATCAAAGTCACAGTTCTTTTAATTTCTAGTTCTCGGGTCTGCAAGTCATTCGGTAGACAATATAAGTACTTAAAAGCATTCCATTGCTCACTCACGCTGGGCTTAGGTCTTCGTATGTAACTGGGACTTGTGGACAGGCTGCCGCGGTTCCTAATCACCGAGGATACAGATTCGCTGGCGTTGGGTCTTCGATTCTGTAAGATGCTCGGACTTGTAGGAGTTCGAGTCTGGGGAATATACAAAATAATCAATTGAAACTAAAATATTTCCGTTTTTCAGATTTTTACCCACCGGGAGAACAGGAGTTTGCGTCTGTATGACACTGGGATATCTTAAATAACTTCGATTCCTGCTTACGGAGGATGAAGATTCGACAGACTTGACTCCTTGTGGCTTTTCGGTCCGAAGCTGGGAAATATATATTAAAATTATATATTATTTATTGATTCCTGCTCACCGAAACTATTGGTTTGTTAGCCTGAAGTGTCTGTATTGAAGAAGAACCGCCCAGAGTCCTACTCTCCGAGGATATAGGTATTTTGGTCTTACGATGCCTAGGACTTGTGACTCTTTTCTGTGGAATATATGATCCCATAAAGCCCTCACTTTCTTCCAGACTCACCGGAGATGCAGTTTCGCTGGCCTTAAAGTCAGCTCCGGGACTTGCGAAGGCTTCATCCTGTGGAATATATTTAATATCTTAAGAATCACTCATTTTCTTATACTTACTGAGGATTCAAAATCGATGGGCTTAAGTTCTGTTCTATGTACAAGTCCTAGACTTGTGGAAGAAGAATTTACAGGTTTATGTACGATACCGGGATTTTTGGAAGCACTCCCCTTATTTCCATACCCGGAAAAGATAGGTATTTTCGTCATAGGAAGGTTTCCTTGAGTCTGTCGGAGATTTGTGGATTTTCCAACCTAATGAGTATCAAGTTTAATGTGGAATTGCCTCTTAAAAAGCGCTCCCCTTCTCCCAGATTTGTACCCACCGAAGATAAGGGTTCTTTGGCCTTAGGAAGAGATCCCCGAGTACGAGAGAGGTCACAGTTTGTTGAGGGTCGATCCTGTAGAGTAAATAATATATAATATATGCAGTTTTCTTTTCTAATTTCTACTCACCGGGTATACAGGTACATTATTTTTAGGTCGTGGTGTTGTGGAAGCTTGATCCGATTTTCCCTTCGTAGGTCCCCGACTTGTAGATCCTCGAGCCTAAAGAATATATATTATAATTTCGTTAGCCATCATCTTAAGAAGCAGTTGCTCCTTTCCCACTTCCTACTCACTGACGATGGAGTCTTTCTAGACCTTGGAAAGGGTCCTTGAATTCGTAATTGAATACTTGTGGTCGATCCTCGTGAGATCTTGAGCACAGCAGGCTTTTTCCCTGTAATAAAGATCTATTAAATAAATCCTTCTACTGAGATTATTTACAGCTTTAAACTTACGCGGAGTTTTATTCATGTTCTTCGTAAATCCGGAAGTCGATCGAAAATATAAAATAAGGACAACGATAACGCGAAATTTCTATAAAATCAATTTTAAAAACAATAGATAATAAATCTTGGAAAAATTTAAAATATATTTTCACTATTCGGGATATATGAGTATTAAGCCTTATGAGTCTGGAGATGTACTGAAGTCCAAGGCATAGCCTTGTACATTTTAATAAAAAGTCCCACTGGAGCTGTTGAAATGGATTGAAAAGAAATATATATGTAATAAATTATGTTTCAGTTTTCTTTTCATAGAAACTCAGTACAGGTTTTAGGCTAGCAAAATACACACATAACTTCAATACAAATTTTTAGTACAAAAAAATAGAAACCAAATTAAAAATGGCAGAAAAGCGGAAGCTTCTTCAACGTTACTTGACGTGTCTTGACCAGCTGCAGGACGAGCTGAAGCGCAAAGAGCTGGAGCAGCAGTTGAGGAAACTAGAAACGCTGCAGACCGAACTTGGCCGTCGGCAGGAGCGGCAAAATGCTGGCTTCTCCGCCGGCAACCTCAACAAGGAGCAGCGCCAGAAGCTGCTACGCAGCATACTCGGCACTTGCACGCGGAAGCTGGATTGCTTGATGTCTGAACTGGAACGCCGCGAGGCCCGGCTCAACGGCGAGAAGGGTCGCCCATCCGAGTCCGAGAATCTGCCACATCCTCCCATACTTGAGGAGTATACGGTGGCCTTCGGCGAAGTCAGTGAGTAGCTACTCAGAGTGGCTTGCAGAGTGTTCAGTTCTTAATTCACAAATCTTCTTCGAAGACGACAGTGGCCGGGAGCTCCTAGAGGCCGCTCTGACCGCCCGCAGGTGCGCCTATGTCCCGTACAGCAACTTTAAGGTGGGAGCCGCATTCCGTGCCAAATGCGGCCGCATTTTTACGGGCTGCAACATCGAGAATGTGGCCTTTACTCCGGGCAACTGTGCGGAGCGATGTGCTTTGGCCAAGGGCATTAGCGAGGGCGAAATGAAGTACACAGAAGGTGCTGTGGTGGCCTATCATCCGGACACCTTTACCACACCCTGCGGCGTGTGCCGTCAGTTCATTCGTGAGTTTGCCTACAAGGATTTTCCCATCTACATAGCCAAGGCACCGCCGCCGGAGATGGAGTGCAGTATTCCAGCGATCCAGGACACTGATGAGGTGCTGGTCACATCGGCCTACAACCTTCTGCCACATGGTTTTACCACATTTATTTGAACTCAGGATAAACAATACTTTAAACTCATTCTGGTTAATACACACGGACATAGTTTTTAGTAAATTTTCGGCTGAATAATAAAGGTTTGTCGTTCCCTTTATTTTCTTAAATTAAAGCATAAAACTTTACGTTTTATTTAACTTAAATTTAGTTGAAGAAAAGATAAAATGTTGTACCTCTAAACATAAGTCACGACCGGTTCCCCCGATCCGTAAATGGCGTACTCGCTCTTCTTGGCAAACGGCATCAGATCCTCATGCTCCAACACGGGCTTCACATTCGGATCGAACTCCACCTGCCGGCGCTGCGGATCCGTGAAGTTCGCTCGCACCTCGGTGACCATTCCCGAATGTGGTACACGCTTGGTTTGATTCTGAAACTCGCAGCGACGCTTCGGGCAAAGCTTTGTGGGAAAATCATCGCACACAATGGGATCCGGGTCACGCCATACCTTCCGCGATTTAATCATATTCTCCGACCAGTTCCAGAAGGTTATATTGTCGTGAGCTCCAACGCTAGCGGCTATTTTATCTGGACTCATTCGCACATACGAGAGATTGTAAGTGGTGGCAGAGGGATCCAAGTACTTGCTATAACCCTCCTCCGAGCGATCAATGACTATCTTAGTGGCTTTTACTGGCACAGGCATGGCAGGGGACACAACCTCCGGCTCCTCGGGCAATTGCTTGAGCACATAGGTGTCATGGCTAACACTGGAGATGGGTTTCATTCGGCGCTTTATAAAACGCTGATGTCCCTGGTCGAAGGACTTCATGTACTGCATGTGCTTCACGTTGAGCGTGGGATTCTTAAGGGTATTCGGATTGCCATACTGGAAAAGCTCATTGTGAGATTATTAGAATCCTTTTTGGGCTATTCATCCACTCACCTGCCACACGTAATTGGCCATGACGTCAGAGGTGGGCTTCTCCGACAGCAAGGGATCACACACATAGATATCCTTGTCGGGAAACTTAACATTCAGCTTGTTGTCCATTCTCAGATCGGTGAGATAATGATGACCGCGATATGTTGAGGTTCGCCAATCGGTTTGCTTGGCGTCCACCGGGCGCTTGTAATCAAAGCAGCCAAAGACATCCATGGTCAAAAGCGTTTTAAACTCAAAGGGAACAGGATTAAGACTGTTTTCTTGCTATAATAAATTTGGTTAACGCTTTTAGTTGTTGCCTGGTTACCGTGTTTGATGCCAAGCTACAAGTTTTATGTTCTGTTGATTGATAACAAACAGCTTGCCCCTTCTGTACAATATTTGTTCATTTATTCTCGTTTTTTTATATATATATTTTATATAGGTAATGCTTCAGAGAGAGAGGAATGCTTCTTGTTTCACAAATATATAAAAGCGCTCTGTGTGTTCACAAAAACAAATGATTATTCGTTATACAATACAAATACGTGTGTGTGTTTGGGGCTAAGATAATAAATGTTGCTTCAATGGCAATAATAATAAACTGTTTGCTTAGCAATTAAACAATTGATTTACTTCTTCCGTCTCCAGGACTCATTCAATCACCACCTCTGTGTCCTCCCCTCCCAGCTCATCCTCTCAGGCAATCTCCTTAAGCGCCAGCAGGGATTGGCGCAGATATTCATACTGGGTCTTGGCATGCTTGATCTCTAGCTCTGAGAGCTCAACGAGGCTGGAAATTAGCAAGGCAGAACATATAGTAAACCCTTCTTATTCTCATTTTAACTTTCTGCTGTTTAAAAATCCTATAACTCTCCAGCAAACTCACCTCTTCTTGAAAGCCGCCACTCTACGATTGCGGAAACCGATTAGCTCCTCTTTGCCGCAGGCAGACATCGATTCGAACTTTTCACAGGCCTCCGCCTGGGCAGTCTCAGCCTAAAGTGGAAAGCAAAAATAAGATTAGTAAGATTCCGGAAGTCAGAAGTCACAAAAAGGGACATGCTAGAGTGTGTGATATGGAGGGCATGCAGCTGTTTACATCTACTGAATCGACGGTTAAATAAACCTTAAAAATGCCAAATACCTCTTGCACCTCCAAGGGCTGCCGAAACAGAACAACCACAAAATACGCACGCACACACACACATAGAGAGTGAGGGGGCAGTGAGGGACAGGCAGAGCGACAGAGGGCGAAGAGCGAAGAGCAGAGCAATGTGAAATATAATAGTTAATAGTTTTGTTTTGTAATTAGTGAAGCGTTAGAATTGATTGCCCCGCTGAAAGCAATTTTTTGAGAAAAAAAAGGGGAAAAAATCGTTTTCTCTAAAGAGTTTTTTTTAGTTACAGAAGCTACGCCCGTATCTTACCGCATGCACATCTTTGTTCTTGGAACGCGCTTTCTCCAGATTACGATTGGCCGTCTCATAGGCAGCCAGACAACGCAAACGACGGATTAACAATGCCTTGGCAGCATCACTATCCCGCTGATAATAGCGCAAAGTGTCGCCCAGCTTGAGATCCTGATCGCTGGCCACTCGGGTCTCCAGATTCTGCAAGAAATAAATCATTTAATAAAGTATTTATAAATTTAAACGATAGACCCACCTTAATTCTCTCAAATATCTCCGCCGTCTTGGCCACAAATGTCTCCATGTTGCCCTTCTCGGTGGTGGAGAGCTGGGTCAAGGCATTCGATATCTTCTGATGGCTATCGCCTACATCCTTGTGCCGCTGTGTCATCTTCTCAGTACGGATGGCTGCCTCACGCAAATGCCCATGGTATTCGGTGAGGAATTGCAGCTCATTCTCAAAGAAATCATTAACATCTCGCACCGTGGCGCTAAGCAGAATCTCGTCTGTGGTCTTGCCCAGCGACTTTACAAAGCCACCGAAAATGGCCATCTTCTTGCGCGGTTTGGCGCACAAATCCTGATCGTACTCAAGGAATACCTTGAGATGTTGATCCACGCGAAACACGGGATGACTGGCCAGACGACGGAGGAATACTTCGTGCATGGCTACGGTTTTTTTGAAGGTGGCAAGGTATTCGCTGGAAAATATTAAAAAAAATGTATACGTTTTTGATTTGTTTAAGTTATAAATTAAATAACTTACGCCTCCAGCTCCGACTTCATCTTCTTGAACTCCTCTTTGGTCATATTGCCCTCGCCCTCGCCCAAACGCTGTAGCTTCTCGCGTGAGGCATCAAAGTCCGGACGTGGCGGACAGGGTGGAATCTAGTAAGGATCAGCATAATAATCATAATTTAACGTTAATAATTTAAAAACTCACTATGTAGCCGGCATAGTCTTCGTTCTCCTCAATGCGATCGTGCAGCCACACAAACTCCTCGTGCTGCCGCACCACATTATTGTCCTTTTTCGCAAAACCCGGCAGCGTGGTGCGTGTGTGCACTGTGAACTTGACCTTTTCCTTTTCGCTCAGTGCATCGGATATCTCCACATGTAAAGCATTCTCGCCCAGAGCAACGGGGGCAGCGGGCGTGGCCGGTGCGGATGAGGAGCTGTCCGGCGATGTGGCAGATCCACTGCCATTTGTGGCAGCTGCTGCAGGTGCCGCTGCCGCTGCTGTGGCGGCGGCCAGAGGATTCGCCAGGGGATTCGTTGGCGAGACTATTTCCATGGTGGCGCCATTGTTGTTGGCCGCCGAGGGACTGTTCAGCAGGTTTGAGTCATCCGTGCCGTCCTGTAAGTGCAATAAACACATTAATTCACACTCTAATTACGCCCATTTTTTGATGATAAGACTTTTCTTTGTGTACGCGGCGAGAGGCGTCACTTGGGCGGCTCTGCTAGCATCGCTCAATGCAAATAATTTTGAGTTTAAATAACTTCTTGATGGAGGATTTGTCTTGGCTTTTATTTGTACATACCATCATCTTGTTGCTGGTTTTAGTTTCCTTAATTTAAGCACTTTATTTAGTGGAATTCAACAAATCAACAAACTTTTTCTTTCACTGCGACTTTTGCGGCTTATCGATACATTCTGGTGATGATACGTGA
Source organism: Drosophila truncata (assembly GCA_008042515.1). NCBI lineage: Eukaryota > Metazoa > Arthropoda > Insecta > Diptera > Drosophilidae > Drosophila > Drosophila truncata. Next base: position 112,506 of record VNJQ01003963.1, read on the forward strand.
GTCGATATTTTAGTATTGGGAAACTGGAATATTCTATCTTTCTACCAATGAGCGCTTCCGATTACGCTGTTCGTTAGTTTGAAATTTTAAAATTATTTAAATTGTTTTAGTCTACGAAATAGCGCTTGCAGGAAGCAAAAGGTAGTTGTAGATGGATTCTTTCTCCTCTTTTAAGGAGAATCAAGGTCTTAGGGACAGCAGTTGACGGGTAGAAAAAGAGTGACCTATTGTAACCAACAGCTTATTTATTTCTAAGCTTTTACTACATTTTTCACACTTTAAACAAATTTTAAGTTTAATAAATGAAATAAAATAGAAAGATTAATATATTAAAAACAAATTAAAATGCTTACATTTGATAATTCGTTTGAAATTCGTAGAACTAGCTTAAACTTGGTTATTTTTGGAATATCCATCAGCTGGCCTTAAACCGAAACGTCAATTCTGATTTATTTAAACTCAATTTAGTTTGAAGCAAAAATAAAAAAGGAAAAATAACCAAACCTTTAAAATGCTTAAACTGAACAATTCGGAAAAACGAACCCGCCAAAGGGGCAAGAATTTCTCGCCATCCGAGGAGGATACGCTGCTTCGTCTGCTTAAGCCCTATAAGCACATTATTGAGAACAAGAAATCCGATGCGATGACCTGCCAGATGAAGAAGGATGCCTGGGAGCAGTTGGCCCAGGAGTTCAACCAACGAACCGGCATGCACCGCACTTGGCGGACCCTCAAGGACAAGTACAAGAATATGAATACCAAGATTAAGACGGAGGGCAAACAGTTGGTCGGTTATTCCATCAATCCAAACGAAGACTTTGATCTGTCAATCTCTAGTTGTGTGTCGGTAGTTTATGAACGTAACGAGGAAGAGGACGAAATTACACGTAAGTTTTTATTTTATTTTTCGATTTACAAAATGTAAGATTAACAAAATAGTCAGTGAGGGAATCATTTCCGACCCTATAAATCATATATATTTTTTATCAACAGCCGAGACGATTAAAAGTTAAGCTTTTAATAAATTTTATCATAATTAAAATGGTTAAAAATTAAACATTTTGCATTTTAAACTTTAAATTAATTTTCGAAATTAAATAAATTTCCTTTTGTCTAAGCCATTATAATTTTTAACTTCGTTTTCTGATCCCATGCAGCCAAATGCAAGGTCAAACAAACTTCTGTTTTTTTTTAATTTTAATATTTAATATTTCCGAATCAAATTAGACAACAAATTTCTTTATTTTCATTATGATTTTGATCTTTATATTTTTGAATTTTCCTCTTCCTAATTTTTATCTTATTTTTTATTTACAGCAGATCTTGACTATCCAATGGATATTAAAGAAGAAGAAATTCAGGTTTTTGTGTAAATTTTATTATTAAATAAACCTCTTTTCAAGCTTAAAATGTATTTTTTAGAGTCCTCGCCCAGAGGGAGTTCAGATGGATTTTCCAGCCGTTGACCTATCCCCTTCTGAACCAGATGAAGAACCGGAAATAACAACAAACAACCGGAAGCGATCACTGAATGATGATAGACTTGAGCTCTTTCGCCTGCAGCAGAAATTCTATCAGAATGAGAACCTCCGATCCGCCAAGAGACATCGGTTGGAGGTAAAAAACCTTAACTTGAAGAGCCAAATTTTGGAACTGGAGCTCGAGGAGCGGCGTAAGCGCTTGGAGCGCAAAACAGAAATCATACAAATCACACCAAGTTGATGGCCCTCGACCAATGATTAAGACCCATTAAAGATGATATATACGATACCCATTTTGTATTTGAGTATATACACAGTTCAAAACGTAGATTTACATAGATCAAAATACACTTAGAGGCTAGACTAAACCTAATTATGAAATGGCATTAATAAGTATATAACATGGAGAGTGTGTGAGTGTGGTGGATCTTAAAGCTATATCAGAATGCCAATGGACAATGCCACTAAGTAGTATTGTTTCTCTAAAGAAACCTCACGCAAATCAGTTGGAATTGTAAGGGAATTAATATAGATTTACATAATAATTTATAATTTTTTTTTTGATAACCAATTTCCTCATCAACTCCTTTTAATTCCCCTTAAAATTCCTACCTATCCTGCTGAGATTTCTTGACCTAAACTAATGGCTCCGGAACATCCTTAATACCTTCGCTGCTCCTTCTCATTGACGGCGGACAGTGGTTGGTAGCTGGGATTCGAGAAGGCTTCCGTTGCTGCCGTTGTTTTACCCGGAATATTTTTCCTTGGCGGCTTCACATTCACATAATTCTCTGAAGACGATTCCCCATTGAGTTTCGTCTCCACATGATGGCGGGGCGAGGGTGTGGGTGTGGCATAGTGCTGCTTCAGAGCCTGATTGAATCGCCTCGCCTGCTCAGGACTCTGGTGTTCGCCCTCCTCTTCCTCATCCGAACCTGTGGAGCGGCGATGCAGCATGGGTATCTCCTCGGGAGCCTGATCTGCCGCATCCACCGTGGGCAGACCGTTTTTCTTGTTGCGAAGTGGTTTGCTGGCCCCACTTATGTTCATATTGTTGCTCAGCGTCGGCGACTGGCGGGCTCCTGGTGGAAAATTGAAAGTGGTTGTGTCGCTAGAGAAGTCCGCAAACTCGCTGGCCTCCCCTTCGAGGCGCGTGGGTGAGAATATGGCGGTGGCCGGTGGTGGCGGTGGTGGTGCATCGGAGTCCGGACTCATGGCCATGTAGTCATCCGGCAGCTCCTCAATGCCTGTGGTGTTAGTGGTGTGTTGTGCCATGGATGCATGTGTGTGTGGAGGAGGGTGAGTGAGTGTGCTTAGTTAGTAGCCTGATCCATGGCCAGCAATGGGTTATACCAAAGACATTTCAATATATAAGATTAGTAACGCCATACGTTATTTTATGAGACTTTATGAGACTTATTGTAAACCGAATGTATGGTCGTTACTCATCTTATTACTGTATTGTCTTTGGTTAAACTATATGCAAGATACTCACGTATATCGGGTACTATGTGCCCATTGACATAGCGTGGAGCCGAGGGTGCTAGCTCATCGGGAGAGCCCATCAGGGCCAGGTAGTCTGTCTGCTGGTTCTTCATGTACTCCATGTTGCTCTGCAGGTAGGGATTATTCAGGTCCAAGTAGTGCTGTGGATGAGAGAGAATTCTTTGTTAAGAATTTTGGGAATTAAATCAGAGAGAAGAAGCTCTTACATTGGCAACATCTTCGCCCAGCATGCTGGCAAAGCGCTTCTCCAGCTCATTGAACAGGGGTCGACTCTCGGGACTAAAAAGGATAAGATAAATATTAAAATGTATTATTAAATATTAAAATTTATTATTAAATATTAAGACAAGCCCTTACTTCTTTCGCCAGCACTCTAGCATAATGTCGTAGAGCTCCTGATTAGCATAGGGCGGCTTCTCCATGCGATAGCCATCGTTCAGCTTGTTGAACAGCTCCTGATTGGGATCTATGCCAGGATAAGGCACCTTGGCCAGCGAGAACATTTCCCACAGGACAATGCCAAAGGACCAGACATCGCTGTAAGTGCTAAAAACATGATCGCTGAGAGACTCCAGCGCCAGCCACTTGATGGGCAACTTGCCGCTCTCTGAAATTGAATAAAATATATTAAATAATATTTAAAATAAGTAAAATAATTAAAATAATTGTTAAATATCTTTACCCGACTTCTTGTAATTATCCCCACGATACATGGAACGCGCCAGACCAAAGTCACAAATCTTGACCACATTATCCTCGCACAGGAGTATATTTCTGGCCGCCAGATCGCCATGCAATACCTTCCTGGAGGACAGATAATCCATACCACGGGCCACTTGGAAGGCCCAGCTAACCAAATCCACAGTGGTCACAGACATGGCTTCCGTGGAGTCTGTTTTGTAATTGGAACGCCAGGCGGGTTGAACCGAGTTGTTGGACATGATTTGGTCATCTGCAAAAAATTGGTTATTTCTATTAATGAAATCTTTGAGACTTTGGCAAAAACTCACCCTCCGGCACAGTGGTCATCACAGTGTTACAGGTGTCCATTTGTCGGTCGTAGCTATAGGTGGCAGATCCGGATCCTGGTCTTCCGGCACGGGTGCCCGATCGGGGATCGTTGTCAGAGTTTCTGCGATGATGAGGCGGCGGTTGGGTGTTATTGTTGTACGAGGAGTTCAGTTGGTTCATATACGAGTGGAGCGGGAACCCGACATTAGCATACTTCAAGCCACCACCGTTAGCATCGCTGTTAATTTGGGTTTTAGACACACACAAGGAGGAGACCACAACCAGGAGCGGGAGATCACAGGCACAGGTGGAGAGATGCACAGGCAACAAGATACATTCAGAGTGTTTGTTTTGTGTGTGTTGTTTGTTGTAAGATTTGTAGATTAGATCGTGTCGAGTGTAGGCGAAGGTTAGTAAGGATTATCAAAACCAGAAATGGAACAAGATCATAGTTAGTCAGCAGTTGAAAAGGGTTAAACTTAGGATTAGTTAAGGTTAAGGTTAAGGAAACAAAGAGTAATGAAGTCATCAATCACTTACCGGTGGAGATCAAAGTTCTCCGAAAAGCGTTGCGTCATAATATTGGAATCAATATGATCGGTTTCTGGACTGATCTGATTGATAAAACACTTTCTATTCCTTAGCAGGAAGTTCTGTATATTGCCAAAACGGCAGTACTCCACAATGACCATGAGTTCACCTGAGGGAAAAGTATTGAAAAAACAATTTTATAAAGTTTGAAATATATTTTAAACATTCCAGAAGTTTATAATGGAAAATGATTTCTTAATCATCTGTAAATGTTTAAATATAAAGTGTATCAATTTCAAAATATATTTTAAACATTTCAGAATATTATTATAATGGAAAATAATTTTTTTAAACGTCTGTAATTTGTTTAATTCGCTTTTATACTCACGCTTTGCTATATTTTTGGTTACTGCTCCCAGAAGATTCACCACATTCAGATGCTGGCCCAGATGAACCATAATCTTCAACTCGGAAACCAAAGCCCGCACCACCTCATTGTCCGCCGTTCGTTTGACCATCTTTACAGCCACCGTGGTGGTGGGTTCCTCCTTTCGTATACCCTTGGCTTCGCCCTTGAGCACCACACCAAAGGCTCCGGCTCCCAGCTGCTTGCCCAGCTTCAGGTTGTCCCTTGGGAACTCAAACTCTCTGTTATAGGGCAGCATTTCCGCCTGCTCATCCAGAGTGAGATCGGGATTAATGTGTGCCACTGTACCCTCCTCGAAGTTGGCCAGGCCAGCAGCCTTCAAAGCCAGATGTCGCTTGTGCTCCTTGTGGTAGCGAACGGCCAGGAAGGCACACAGGCTAATCAGGAGAAGGAACAGTATTACCCCAAACCAAATCCAGCCCTTGCTAATGCCAGGCAGATCTGTAAAATTAATAAATAAATTTTAAAAAATTCCTAAAACTTCAAATAGTAAAGAAACTCACTGGAAAGAACCACTGTGATGGAGTTCTCGATGCTGCCCAATCGATTCTCCACAAGACACCGGTAGACACCCTCATCCCCGGGATACAGGTGAGTGATCAACAGCTTGGAGTCGCCCTCGGGGAAGTGCAAGAGGTTCGTCTCTACCAGCTCCCGGCCATCCTTGAACCAACGAACGGTGGCCAATGGAACAGCCTCAGAGCGACAGACCAACTCCAAGGATTGACTCAGATTTCGCTCCATTTTCGAGTGGGTATTCAGGTTGGTGTACTTCCATTGCGGCGCCCGGGGATCGTGGACGAAGACGTTGATCTCACGGCTGCTGTAATCCGCGGAATTCATGATGTGATGGGCACGACACTCGTAAGTGCCGCGATCATCGTCCGTTATGGAACTGAAACGCACTGTGCTCTTGTAGGAATACTGCGTTTTGCTGGTTTCAATTGTGACACCTGGCCAAAGAATGGTAAAAATGTATCATTAACTGGGATATCCTTCGATAGAAAGATCTTACGTTCATCTGCCTCCAGTTCCACGCCATTGTGAAGCCACCTGAGATTGTCATCGAAATGATAAGCCAGTGCCTCGCAGGTGAAGTTCTCCTCGTCACCCTTGGCTATCTTACGCTGCTCATCCAGCCCATAAATGGTCATATTCTCGGCAATGTCGCCCAGCAGAACATGTGCCTTGGTCAGCGATCGCCGTTCCTTGCCGTCCACCATATTCTGGGCAATGCAAGTCAGGATGCCTGGCTCTGTGGGCCTAAAGGATACCTCAATAACACGCTCTATGCTCAGTTTTCCTGGCCTCGGATTGGTTTGGAACTGTTTTACAAAAGGGGTTAAGTTAGGTATTTAAACTTTTGAGTTGTAAACAAAGATTATACCTGATATTGCTCCTGGATTTCGGGTGACTGCAGCAGACAACACAGAAAAAGCCAATGATTTAGAATGATTAAGAAGACGAAAGACAAATGTTTAACACATAAAAATATACGATTTGATGGAATACATAAAATGAGGAATGAAATCTTAAACTTAATTGTGGAAATATTAAAATAATCTCTGAACTTACGCTAAAATTCTGGTTAAGCACCGAACAGGTGGGCCATCGGGGATCCAAAGCGCAGGGCCGGAAAAAGAAGGTAACCAGGGGCGGCGGATACGCCCTCACCGTGCACTCCAACCGCGCCACACTGCCCACTTGGACATAGACATCCGGCATGCTAAGCGCCGGGCCATCGATCACACTGACATTGTAGGGCCTTTCCACCGTCTGAATGGTGTTGGTGCCGCGCAGGATGTAGGTGCCACTGTCCTCCAGCTGGGCATTGAGCAACTGCAGTGTGGTGCTGCGCTCTGTGGAGATAATTCTGAAATTGTGCTCCGTCTGCCAGACTTCAGAGCCATCCGGCTTGAGCCAGCTGAAGGTGGGTTCGGGAAAGCCCTCAAAGGTGGCTGTCATCTGAATGGTTTTGTTGGCAAACTCCCGGACATCGTAGTGATTCGAGGGTTCGTTTACATTCAGATAGGTTTCATTGGGAGCTGGGGAGATCATACATAAATTTCAATCAATTAATCAGATTTCGTAAGCTTTAAGACTTACCTAGAACTCTGATTTTATAGGAAACAATCTGGGGCTTGTTGCTATTGGCCTCGGTGACGACGCACTTGTACAGGCCAGTGTCCGTAGGCTGGGCATTCCTTACGGTCAAGGTGCTTCTGCCCAGGTGGTGGGTGCTGTTCTTAAACTTGTCATCAAACTCGGCTGTGGTAATAGTGACGCGACTCTAAGGGAGAGATTGATTATAAGAGATTTTTAGAGAGATATAAGAGATCAGAAAGATCTAAAAACTCACCTTATCCCTGGGTGGCGTTATCCATTCCATGCTGTAGCTGAGCAGCTCAATGGTGGAGGATTGCTCGCAGACTAATGTAAAGTTGCCATGCAGAAAGACATGATTCCGGGCCCTTGACTTTATCTCGGGCTTGGGCAGGGGCTTGTCCGCCTCTGTAGCGTTGGTAGAGAGTTTAGCATTATTAGAAGATATCCTTAGCAAAGGCCGGGGACTGGCAAGCAATGTTTCTACAGCTTCTCATGCACATGGATGGATGGATGGGGGTTAGACATAGACGAGGACACACATGGGTTAAAGTTTCTACACTTACACTTTACACTTTACACTTAAGGATAGGTGGTTAGTTGGTTAAGTAATAAAGCAACAAGTTAATCAAGTTAAAACAGTCCAAAACCATATAAAATTTTTAACACAAAGCAAAAAAAAATAAAGCAATGCAAAGGAGAACGTAAGGACAACACAGCAAAAACGATAACACAAAACGATAACAACAAGGAGGACAACAGCCAGGAGGACAACACTTACGCCCTGGCCTGGGTGAGGGCGACGATGGCATCGGAGCCAGCCGGGCTGGACTTCGCTTGATTCGATCCTCGAGAGTGCTGCCATCACCAGAGATTAGAGCCACTTCACCCTGAGTTCGGTTAGTAATAATATCGAGGACATCATCGTCATATTCTAACTCTATATTAGTCAAGGCCCCGCCCGGAGGCGATGGTGGGCCGTTGGTATTGAGATTATCCAATCCGGATGCTGGAGGAGTTAGCAGATTAACACATGAACGTGGCGGGTGTGTACATGGGAGAGAACAGTGAGGGGAGGAGCACAGGGAGAAAGAGAAATACCATTTGGTTAGCACACACACACTTAAAAATCTCCAACTTGCAGGCGGTGTTTGTGTTTTGTAGCAACTGTTCTCATACCATTTTAGAATCTAAATTAAAAGCCACTTCCTAACTTAATTTGGGATATATTTTTTTTAATTTTGTTGCATAAAAGTGTAAGTAAAGAGTGCGCTTGGTGCAATTTTTAAAAAAGAGCCTTGAATTTGAAAGAGCATAAAGATTAGAGTGATCCTTTAAGAACCCCATACCGAAACCGCTTCAAAATATATAATTCTTGTTGTATAGAGAGAGAGTGTAAAGCAATATTTACGACATATATAGAGACGGAAATCACAAATCACAAACTTTGGGGTGCAAAAACTCACTATCAATGTAACCGTTACCAATAAAGGACACTATAACGGTCCAGTTCTCGTCATCGTGATCCGGATAGGGAGTTTTGGGTAAACAGTAGTACTCGCCGCCATCCGTAATGCTGCGTATTTCGATGGTGAATCCCCGCTTTGGATCATAACGACCGACTTCTTTGCTGGAATATTTCTGTGCACAACAAACACACACGCACAGGAATAAGGATTTATCAGGTAAGAGGATAATGTCTAAGGAAAAACCTGCCTGAATCTAGAGACTGCCAGTTAAGGACTTGTAACTTGATGGTTAATTCTATAATTCTATATAATATAATATAAGGGAACTGTACATACAGGAATAATACCATATAGGGGGACTAACTACGTAAAAGATATTTGTAACTGAAATCACAAGCTGGGACATACTTTTCTGGTAGCTAATGTCAAAGAGCGACTGACTGTAAAACGTATTATCGGAGCAATAGATGGTACTCGAGATGTACTCGATGACGCGGAAAGTGAAGCCCAGCTTGGAGTTGTACGTCCAGTTCTGGTAGAAATTGGGCTGACCCTCAATTCTGCCATACGAACTGATGTTCCAACTCAACTGATTATCCTGTGCGTCAATAAAAGGGGGAATTCTTTTAGTTTAAGAATAAAAATAAAAGATCTAAGATCTTAAATCAAAATAAATAAAAAAATATATTTTCTGATAGAGGAACCCATCAACTGGAAAGTCTTTAGAGGATTATATAATATATAAATTGATCACTCCCCCGCACTTACATCTCCATTAAAGTGCAGCAACACCTCAGTCTCCGGCATGGCCGGTTTGCAGGGTATAACCACGTCGCTATACTGATGGGCAATCACAATCACATCCGTTGGCACCAGCTTGTTGACAGGATCATTAACGTACACATAGATAGAGCTGGCCTGGTCCTGGTTCACCATTTCGCGCACCTCCTCTTCCGACTCCTTGGAATAGTTGATCTGCTCCAGGCTGGACTCCTTGATGCAAAAATAGGCGCCCACCTGATCGGCCGATACCTCCATTAGATCCAATCGCACACCATTGGGTCGCTTCGGATCGAGATCATTTGTGAATGTGGTCATGCTCAGATGGACCTCTGAGGCAATCCACCAGATCACTGGCTCATCGGCCTCACACAGCAGCGTGTAGTTGGTTCCGAACTCCAGCTTGATGTTGTCCTTGCAGGGAGTGATAAGCGGAGCTCCATTTTCGCCGCCGCAGCTGATGGGTGGGTCTTCCGCCAGATCGTACTGCGGCCGGGGAACTGGAAATAATATATATATTACAATAAAAAATATAAAACAAATATTTCTATATTTTCTGGCATTCCCAATCTAATATTTTATAATTAAATATACCCATAAAATGTCACAACAGTTGTTTTTCCGAATCCGCAGCTGGTTTTGAATGGAAACAAAATTCTTCAAATACTTTATCTATTACCGAGCTTGCCTCGTCACTGCTGGCGCTATAATAATGACTTTAAGTGATTGAGCAGTTGAGAGCTTTCTCTGCCGATCTTCTACTATATATATATTTTTTTTTTTGCCATATTTAATTGGAGAGCCAAGCGCTTCCTCTGACTTTGTCCCTGTGGCGGCGGCGGCGGCGGCGTCTGCTTGCCGAGTTCACTTGGACTTCTTCTTTTTATTTTTTCTCGTTCGGAATCAATTATTTGTTTACAGAGGCGGCGATAACAACAGAGAGAGCCTTGCCTCGCCGCGTCTTGCCTTGCCTCTGTTTCTGATACGGAGGGCATTATGTTCTCGGCTTGTTCCACATAAATATGTCTACATTTATATATGTTGTCTACACTAAATAAAAAATCACAATGGTATCTAATGTATAAAAAAACGAATAGAATTAATGGTGCGAAGAATGAAGAGCCGGCAATAGAATTCGGCGTCTTATCAACTTGGGTTCAAAGTTCGGTTCGGTGTCTAGTGTTTCAGCTATAGGAGGAGTTGTGGGTTCTTTCTCGTATGGATTTATATAGGAAAATGAGAAGATTAAGGCTCTATGTGGACAGAGAAATATCATACAAATGGGGGAATATTAACAACGATTTAAATTTGTATTAAAAAATAGTTTTTAACTCTGTTTTAGCTATAAATTGTAATGAAATAAATACAGTAACTGACTTTGCAATTTAAAAAAATTATATTAATTAAATAAATAAATGTCAAATATGTAAATAAATATTTAATAAATGTTTAAAGCTCAATTTAATTATTTTAATACTACTTGTATTATAAGTTCAAAGATTTTAACATTTTACACATACTTGAACTATTTTTCAAAAGTTTTCCTGCTCAAAATACACATTTGTTTATATCTTTAAGTGATTTATATCCCATTTTTTTGTACTTGAAAGGGTAAATTAATCATTTGTGCTTTTTGTTAACCGAAATATGTATACAGCATTTTATAAACATATGTATTTATTAATAGAAACAATTGTATGTTTTTTCAGTGCAAAAACAGAATTAAAGAATGTTGGAGATGTTGACAAAAAACGTCTTAAAGTGCCTTTAATTTATATATTTAGTTTTATTTTATATTTCTATATTTTTAAATACTTCTTAAACTAATATTAAATTCATAAATTAACTCTACTTACGTGCTTCGATCCATGAGATTCCTAAAATCAGGAGAACAATCCAAAGCGTTCCCTTCGGCAACATCGCTTAGCGGCTTTGTTTATTTGTTTGCTTTGTGCTTAAATATTAATACTAATTGATTCGCCTAAATATTCACAGATTTAGCACATTTGGCTTAGTAATTCCATGGTCACGTTGGAAGACACTTTGATCACTTAGCGGTGCACTGGAAGAAAACGGAAGTGGTTGTGGTTGCTTTTATCGTTTGTTTTTTAGGTTTTCGGGTTAACTTAAATTAAGTAAAATAATTATTATTTGAAGTTTCTATAGATTTTTAATTTTCTTTTTTAGAATTATACGCGGGTGCCACAGAAATCGCTTCCGCTAAATTTCACTTCAATTTCATTCCGCGGAGCCACAGGCAATCCGCGGAAGTATTTTGCGCTGAATGAATCAGCGCTCAATCAGCGCTTAATCCGCTAAAGTGTAGTGCTGCCAGCTCGTTTGTTTCTGTTTTTCGAAGTCAGGGTCAGCGATGCCAACTTTTATTGTTAAAAATTCACTTAAGGGAAATTAATAAAATATATATGAAACCGCTTTTGTTTTCGTTAAAATAAACATTAAAAAAAATCAGTCTTTAAAAGTAAAATAAGTTTTACTCCACAATTATTTTAATTATTGTGCAATATGTGAAAACATTTGTCGGACATTTTACGTCTGCCACGTGGCATCGCCTTAAAATAGTCATCAGCTGTGCAGTGTTGATTATAACAACAAAGCAAATAAGAAGAAGAAAGCGCGCTTAAAATGTAAGTAAATTTGATTTTATTTTTAAATTCTTATACATTTTGTGCCTTTCTAAGGGGAAAACATCGCATCGGAAATGCATCTTAGTATTTTCCTCTGCATATTCTCCCTTCTCATTTCCTTCCGCCAGAGCTCTTCGATTGCTAAAAGCCTAGCTAATGGCATTTTAGTTTAAATTCATTTAATTTTTATTTTTAATATTCGCTCAAAGTAATTATGTGTGTATGTTGATATTTTTGCCAACATTTGTTTACATGAACATGTGTTTAATTGAACAGTTAATTGCAGCGCGAAAAGTGTTGCCAGACATGGTGAAACTAATGGCTGACAGCTGCTAGAGATGTTTGTTTTTATTAGCTGTATAAATTAATTAGCTATACATAAATAAATTTAAATATTTAAATTAAATTTTAAATTAATAAAACCCGTTGCTCTGCAATGATAAAATATAAATAATGTTAAACGAACATTAGGGAAATTTTAATTTGAGAGGGCTGCCACCCTCACCAGAAAAGTTCGAAAAGGTTTGCTTACATGCTAAAAAAATGAAATCACTCGAAGTGCTGTGGCACCGCGGAAATATTCGCGCGGAAATGGTTTCCGCGGAAAGCAAAATCCCTAGTGATTTCTGTGGCACCCCTGATATTGTTGTTTATTTTAAATTATTTCACACTAGTTAATAACTGTTTTTTAATGGTTGTATAATTAATAAATATTAGTAAGCGCTTTACAACATTTTATTTATTTATAATATAATATTATAATATTTTAAAGTTTATATTTTGATTGTTTGACACTTGTGTTTATTTTTATTTTATTTTAATGAAACAGTATTTTCTTTTTATATTTGTATATATTAATATATTGTTTCGAATCTCTTTCATCACTATTTGTGGAAGATTTTATAGGAGAGGAAGTCTTATCCTTCAGAAAGAATTTATCAAATCCATTATTAGTCTCTGAATCAAAAAAATATATCAGATTTGCTTTTATTTATTTATTTTGTGTCAATTCAAAGCTCAGTCACAATAGTCACGTAGGTTTTTCATATTTCACTAGGTTTTCACTGTTTTTAATATTTTTTGTAGTAGTTTTCTTCATTTTCACTTTATATCTTTTTGTTATATATATTATATTATATTGTTATTATATTTATTGTTATTATATTTAATGTAATTGTTTTTATTACACTCTTTTGAAGCATTTTCAATCAGTTTTCCTACTTTTTTCCCTAGATTTCTCTGTATTATATTTGAGTTATGGAATCCGCTTCTCAGGAACAATAACCAGCAGCATAATCACCCGGAGACGACTGAAGCTTTCTGCTGGATTGTCGCCCAAGTCGCTCCGGGGAGAATCTGGAGAGAGCATTAACATTTACGATAAGACCCTGGCTGACTTCTGGCTGTTGTTTATGGCATCGGGTGGCGATGTGAAACCAAAACCGAATCCACATTCATTCAGTCCCAGTCGTCCGTTACAATGCACTGTTGGGTTGATAAAAACCGAAACCGAACAACAAAAAATAAATAAGTAAGAGAAGAAAACAATTCGAGTGAAATAATGAAAGCGCTCTCCTCCGCTCTGAACTCGAGCAATCTTCTCGAGCCCTGCGATTGGCAATTTATCAAATTGGTGGACCTTCTTATCACAGAGAACATAGGCACTGAGAATGAACACTTATGCGCATAAACAAAAAACAAAAACATTACGCATACGCACAGTATGCGCTGCTCCGAAGACATCTCACACCCTCAGAGCTTCTTCTGTTTTTTTTTTGTTTTTGGTGTCACATCCGCATTGGGCAAATGAGAGCTTCCGGGGAAGGGAAATTCAGAGGAGCAGGGGATGGGGAGAGCCACACCCAATAATGAGGCAACAGGTCGCCCACACGAGGTCATAACTCACTGTCGCCGAGCTGAGCCCCCTTGGAAGCCGCCAAATGGCAACGGGACATGCACAATTAAACAAGCTGATCTAACCATTGTAAAAATTAGGGATGACAGTAATACAAATATATTTTAACTTTACTATATTTAGATTTTCTATTTACTCTTTTTTTTTGTATTTAATTTTCCATCGTTTTACATTTCTAAACCAATTACAAACTCGTTATCAATCAAGAGCTTTGTTTTTGTACTTTTGTAATCTTTTAATACATTTTTTCCAAGAAATGTAATCATGGTTTTGGCACTGTTTCCTGCAGGCTTTTCGTATTCATTTTGTGATAATAATAAAACCCTTTTAACATATATTTAAATGGAAATTCAAATTCAGAAAAGACATCTTAAATGATTTCAATATTAAATAAATGTTTAAAAACATTTTTTCTGAATTTTTTTAAAAAATCTAAATTTTCACCTTTCTAGCTCAATTTTTTAGTAGTAATTATGATTTTACTCATAACTCTTATTTGCCAACCCTGGAAAATGTATTTTAAATGATTTTAAAATTAAATAAATGTTTATAAACATTTTTTTCAGAATTGTACTAAAAAATGAATGGTATATCTAATTTTTTCAGCTTTCTAGCTCAATTTTTTGGTAGTAATTATTATTTTACTCATAATTCTTATTTGCGAACCCTGGAAAATGTATCTTAAATGATTTTAAAATGAAATAAATGTTTATAAACATTTTTTCTGCTGTGTGTCCAAACAATTAGAGCACATGAAGTGTTCCGCTGATGTGCCACTTTCCGGAGGCAATGTCGTAAACGCGTAATCCCGCCCAGCCGCAGGGACAACAAGTGTCCCAGCTTTTGACACCAATAAACTGGAATTTAATTTGCTGGCAAACCCGGACCGGAGCCGCACCTCCTGTGATGACATTTTGGCCTAGCCAACATATTGTGGCTAATTGCCAGTTGGTCAGCAAATAAAGCCATTCGTCTTTGTCATGACGAGGGACTTGGATGAAGTTGACTCCTTGAGCCAGGTCAGTGTGTGCGTTAATGCCATGTCACTTGGTTCTTAGTCCGTTTATCGCCTAATTGGGAAACACTCTCTGGCTTCACCTGTCCCCCAGCTGTTCATTCCAAGAGCTTGGGGGATTAAATAACAGCCATCAGCTGGCAAATATTGACTGGGCCTCTAATCACCTGAGAGAGCCACTTAATGAAAAGGCTAAAATACAAAATATGGCGAGAGGGAAATTACTGAGAGATAGCCTTAGATTTATCTATTAACTAACTATTTAATAATAATTATTTATTTAGTAATAATAAATAAATATCAAACCACCCATTCGGATTTTAAATAGCAGAATAATATTTATGATAAAAGTCTAGCCTTCGATAAGAGTTTTCCCAGATTTAGCCCCCATAAAATCACTCCCCAGACAGCTATAAATAGGGTATATATACAATCTGAATAGTTGAGAACTGTTTCCTATCGAATCCATTAACAGACTTGAAGTGGAATCAAGAATTCCCTGAGCTCCGAGGAGGCAGTTTAATGAATCGCTGACCAGTAGCCCGACAAGCGATCAAATGCGTCTGGCAACATGCTGCAAGCAACATCTCGGAACTTTGATGGGCAGCTGCTACTCCACCTTCTCCTGCTTCTCGTGCTCCTCCTGCTCCTCCTGCCTGGTGGTTTGTGTGGTCACTCTGTGTTTTTTTTGTTGTCATGACGACACGCCCACTTTGCATTTTCAAGGGCAACGCAAGGGGCATAGCTTGGCTATGGCATTTTCCTTGAGTTATTTATATCCAGTGGCCACAATTGTTGCTATTTTAATACCTCTTTGTAGAGGAGTTAAGGGGTATATTTTGTTTAAGGAATAAAGTGGGGAATATAAAGAAAAATAAGAGAATTTTTAATATATAGATTACTCTTTTAAATTAATATTCTTTGACTTAAAAACCTTATAAAGGTAATTAAAACACAGTCAGGCTTAGAGTTTTGAAAACTCTAATTAAAAATCAATAATATTCTTTCTTTCTACAATTACTAGGTATCTGAAAGTCAAGGCTTTCGATCACCGAACTCCCTTCTGGCTTTCAGAGTCGCTCACGTGCTCGTGACGCAAATTGCAGGGCGTCCTAATTGCAGTTCCCAGCTGCAGGCAAGTCCCTTTTTCAGCTCTGATTTCTGCTGTTTTTTTCACCCTGATTGTTTTTTTGCAGCCCACGGATTGTCGTGCAATTAGCCTCGGACATAATGAGGTCGGGGGGAAGGTATGGTAGAGGGGCGATCAGGAATCCTTACCTTTCCCTATCTCGACAACACATTTCTGCACTTAGTCATTTTTTTATGGGACAAACAGAACACCAAAAATAACTGACACATTTCCGGTTTATTGATTTACATTATGGCATTTATTGGGAAATTTCTTTTCATTATTTAAGCCTTTTTTAATTGCACGAATTAATGGTAAATTTAATGCAAATATTTATGTGTACGAAATAAATAAATGCAGATGAAATTCATTCCAGGCTGCTTGTGTATGGAATTGTAAAGCTTTATTTCTTTCCCGCTGAATTCTTTAATAAGAAATAATAAACAATTTGCAATATTTTGTGCATCATTGGAATTTTCAAGGAATTTCCACTTTGTCTAGTCTGTGAAACAAAAGATAGCACTTTTTCCCTTAATTGTCGAGTCATTCCACTTAGCTTTTCCCCTTCAGACTAGCAATTTTCACACTCTTTTACTCTGAGAGATCTCCAACATAAGTAGTTCTTTTAGGGATATAACATATTGTGGTAATTTATCAAAGAAAATATTTGTTTTGCCTATCAATCGACAGAGATTAATTTTTTTTGGGTCATGATTATCCACAAATACAACTCATATATCGATATTTAACATATGTTTATCGCACAATTGTTTACAGCCAACAACGGGTCGTATACTTAATATATTGAGTATGGAAAATATATGCCAATGACGTCATTTAATGGTTCAGTGGCGCCGCCTTTCATTCAACAATGTCGCTCCTCTATATATCTATATATATATATATGTATAAATTTAATGATCCCATTCCACAGGCAGCCGCTTGGTCACTCATGTATGACGTAGCCACTCACGTTTCTGTTACATGTAAATATATATTTACATAAGTGACAATATTTGCGTATTAATTAAACTGACTGAAAGAACAACAACAAGTTGAATATATATAGTAATAAAAACCGGTTGAATGCGGCGAGAGAACTTCCCTTGAGAGCGAGTGTTTCCTTGCAGCCGATCATCAATGGCATTGATCGAACAAATATAGCTGAATCTTTTGTTTTCAGCTGATAGAAAAATATTTTCTTAATAAAGAAAATTATTTAATAAATATATAATAGAAAAATGTCAATAAAAGACCGTAACAATATAATTATTAAAAATAATGGGCTTTGCTTATGACAAGGTAATTTATAGTTCCTTACTTATTTGCTTCAAAAGATTATTATTATCTTTTCTTCAATATTAACATTCATAAACATTTTACTGGAGTCTCATATCATAAATTAGCCCCAGTGTTCTGTCACACTTTAAATTCCCGGGATTTCCCAAGTTTCATATTTAAACTTTTCCTGTTCTTAGTATATTCTCAGTCGATTCTTAGAGCCCAAAGTAAAACACTTTAAGCACACTTTGAATGTATATTTATGCAATTTATGAGGAGACAACAAAACTCTTTCATGCGCTTTTGCCATAAAAATGGTCCGGCTTTCTTGTCTTGGCTATTTTCATGTTCCTAGCTCCTCCATCAGCCCACCAAACAGACACATGTTTTCCCAACAACACTAAAATTTCCACCAAAGTTTGGACAGTTTAACGCGGAAAATCTTTCACCATTATTTGGTTCTTTATGGCCAATAAATGAAAAAGTTGCACGACTCGTGTCTTGGCCGCGTGTTGCATGTGCAACAGATTCGGTTCAGTTCGGGCTTGTTTTTGGTGTGTTTGTTTGTTTTTTTTGCGGTTTTCATGTCACGTGTTTTCACAGCTCTACGTGCTGCTGACCCTCGTCACTGGAACCTGGAAATTTTCCTGGGGTTTTCCCCCACCGAGTTGTTGCTTCTAACACCTCAAATTGAATTTTCTATGGCCCACAATTCAGAGTTTATTTCTGCAATTATCTCAAGTCCTCCTCCTTGGCAGGATTACCTTTGGTTTTTTCCGCAATAACATTTCCCGCACCCCCCTGTGGAAAATTTACGACTCTTTCGGTCGAGTTTTTCCTGCTTTTATTTGACTTTCCACCCGTTGACCTTTTGCGTGTGTGAGTCAAGTGGGCTTTGTTTTCCATTTCCATTTCAATTGCAAATTTTATTTGTCTGCAGCAACTTAATGGAAAGTTTTCTCCATCCCCTGATTGCAATGGCAAACAGGCCTTTGGCTCCGGGCCAAAATAATGAGCAGAAAACGCACATTCCGCAAAATCTCCACCGAAATAATATCAGGAAATGTACAATATTTGAATGCATCCGAAGGAGGCTCGGTATGGGGTTTCTTTTTTTTGCCTGATTAAAAATTCAGTCAGCGTCAAATGGAAGTTTTGCAATTTGGGCCAAGCCAAGATTTGTGGCCTGCAGGCGGCCCCATAAATCAAATCATTTGTCAATTGCCAAGCAATCAGTAAACAACGCCTTCGAGATCTTTACTTATTTTTTTAAGTAGGTGTGTGTGTGGGCTTTTTTGGGCCACCTTTCGCTTTTAATACCCTAAAAATCATATATATTCTTGATCAGCATCAACTGCCAAGGATTAGGTACATTTGCGGTATAAAAAATTACTCAGTTTCAAGTTCCAAGAGTATTAAAACGTCTGCCTACCAAACTTAGCTTCTTTTCTTACTCTTTATATATATTTTTATATTTTTTTTGTAGGCTTAAACCACATATAATCATTGCCCTGCAAGGAAATGACGCGACTTCTGCACAGTTTGCGTGTCTCTTGATGATGGAACTGAAAATGGTTGACATGGCAGCATTTCATTACCCAGAAAATGTCAGTTAATTCCATTAACTAGGCTAGGACCAAAAAAAATGGCCAAAAACGCTAATGAGGTCTCAGGTAAACGTAAGCTAAAGGTGAGTATTTTATGCGGAATTTAAATGCTTAAGAAATTACTCAAACACAATTAAATTCTTGGCTAAGTTTTTCCTAGAGCTGACATAATTCTTGCCAAGAAAACTTTATGATAAATTTTTGTTTACTCTTCAGACACACAAATTTATTTTATTATTTTGCCAGCTGAATTTAGGTTTGGAATTCTGTCTTAATTACTCTTTTTCTAATTGATTTAAATTGTCTCAGAAAGCTAAGCTAAATGTTTGTGCAAGAGGCAACCCTGAGTTTTCATTAAAATGAATAATTCTTGATTTTCCTTTTTTATTCTTTATTTTTATGGTTTATTTATTGCTTAGTTTCTTGCTTTATTTGTTGCTTTGCTTTTCTACAATTTTCCCTCTCAAAACTTTGCTGAAATAGCTAAAGTTTTAGGTTCGTGCTTTAATAAAAATTTGGCTTTCAGCAATATTCATATTTTAATAAGCGAAATAAAATCCAAATGTAAGAAAAGTTCAAGAGTGCTGAATAAGAAAGAACTTTTACCTACAAATTAATAGTCGTCGTCACATTTTTGGGGCAATTCTGATGACAATCAGAAGGACAGGAGAATAAATACAGAATTAATAGTTTCAGCTGCTGCTGATTAATTAAACAGAAGTCTTGACTTAAGCGGGAGCTATCAGCGGGAACACATTGAAATGTTACTTTCTCTCTCTTGTTTTATGTCCCCTGTCAGACTCTAATTAATTGATGGATGATACTCCCTGCTATTGCCTTGCAGCCACTTTTTATTGACATTTCTCTTGTATTTTTTTCTTTTTGGGGCAAGTGCAGCTCCCGCTGTGAATTCTACT
The DNA here is from genome assembly GCA_008042515.1 of Drosophila truncata. Classification (NCBI taxonomy): domain Eukaryota; kingdom Metazoa; phylum Arthropoda; class Insecta; order Diptera; family Drosophilidae; genus Drosophila; species Drosophila truncata. The sequence continues at coordinate 132,323 of VNJQ01003963.1, forward strand.
CCACCGCCACCGCCCACGCCAAGTTGTGCAATTTATGTGTATGTCAACCCACGACCATTCCCAGCTGAGCAAACCAGCGGAATATGGGCTTTTCTCTGTCCTCCTCGAAGCTAATGCATTTTTGAAATGAAAGCAGAGACAACAGCAGGCAGGCAGGCCGCTAATCTGCAAGGCAAATGCATAAACAACATTGCAGAGATGGATTTGAGAGCCAGTAGCAAATTCCCCTGGTAACTGTCAAGCTGCCCAGATAAAGGCCATCCCTCCCTCCCTCCCTCCCTCCCGTATAAATCGCTTGCAGAATTTGTTGCTGGGCTGCTGCGGGAACATTCAAAAGATACTTCTCTTTCAAAAGGCGTATCTCTCAGATACGCACACCTTATCGCCGCTGCTGCTCGGCCATGTGTTTTGCAAGTCGGCTATCTTTATAGGGTTTTTAGATGGCGTTACGATAAGGCCAGGAAATTGTTAGATGTACTTGTGTATATATTCGGGTCGCAGTAGTGTCGAAATTAATTAAATAGTAATATTTTTCAGCAGCTTTTGTTACACAACAAATGGCAGAAGAAAGTCGCACAAAAAGTGAAATTACCAGCAGGTAAATTGCCTTTTTTTCTCTGTTTTTATTTAGTTTTTTTTAGATGAGTCATTTGGGAAAACTGACTTTCAGCAGAGTCAAGGTGTTGTGTAAGCGGAATTATCTTAAAGTCTAGGTGAAGATATCTTTAAAAGTTTTTTCTAGAGAATTTAAACAGTTTTTGTGAGCAGAAAACTAGAGAAATTGATTTAAATGACTTAAAAAGTATTTGTTTTAAAAATAGGAAGTTTAAGAGGGACTTTAATGCTTTCGAAATCTGTATTTAAAAGTATTTTTACAAAATAATAGCCATATTTAAAAAAAAATTAAATTAAAGCCCAAGCTTTGTTGCTTTTTCTGATAATAACCCTTTAAGATTTAAAGAACTTGGAGAGCCCTTGCATTCTTAGTATAAAAACAATGGAACCCCATACCATAAGACCCTTCAGATGTAATGATTCATGTTTTATTTTTCATAAATTGGCGAATCTGATGTAAAAAGTCGACGCTGCCAGTGAAATTGAATAGTTGGCACTTTGCCAAGAAATCGAAACAAATAAAACGCGTGGCGACAAACCAACTTGTTGGCCAGCTGTTGCCGCTTCGGAATAAATAGAAATGTTATATTGGTTCGCTTAATAGCCGACAAGTGTTTAATTTGTTTGTTTTTGTGTTCCAACCGATTAATAAATAAATACATAATATATATATGCCAGTATATAGCTCATTTCGTGCCTTGCCGTGACCCCAAAACAAAAAAGAGCCTGGTAATCGATCGAGAAAATAAACATTACTCAATGTTTTGTGTATATTTCGAATGCATTTTCTTGTGCCGACATAATTGGGTGAATCGTGTGTGCACTTAATGGCCTATAAAAATTATATTTATTACCAAGAGTTTCAAGAGTGCAGCTTACAATGTTGGCCATGCTTTAACCCTAGCAAAAATCTAATGAATGGCCGACATTCTAGGGCTCAGGTGAAAGCCAAGTGCCGGCTAGTTCCTGCCATTTTGCCAAGAGATTTATGGCCAGCAGACAGCTCCAATGGCCTGGCCAAAAAATTATTTGTTGTCGCTGTCCATTTATTATTTATGTTTTGTTGTTCCGCACTAGACAGAGCGGATGCAGACTTGTGAAGGTGTCTCTGTCCATTCATAGAATGCCTACGGAGTGTGAAAACGTGTTCAATGCCGGGGATTGCCGAGTTAAACGAACAAATGTGCATTATTTATGTGTATTGGCCAAACGGCAAATTCAATTATATAGATATTATCGCCAAATGGTAATTTATGCGCCAATCCCACCCAAAAGCGATACGGGGGTTTATCTAGCAATTTTTTCTTGGAAAAACTCTTTCACTTAAGGCCACACCATAGCTTTGAGATATGTTCACGACTTTGTAGTATTTTACAATTTAGTTTTTTGGTAGTTAAAACCCTTTAAACTATACTCTTTTTCTTTTTATTAATTTATTTATTTATAAAGAATTTAGAAGCTCCTGAAATATGTAAAAGTCTGATACTCTTCTTGATGGGATTTTCAATGGAAATCTATTTTTAAATAATTTGTAAATAAGAAAATCCCAATTATATTCTTTAAATTATTGTCATTTCTAACTTTTCCCTGTTGTAGACAACGTAATTTATTCGTAATGGAACTCCCTCTCGACTATACTTTATCAACCTTAGTTAAGTGGCTTAAATTAGACACCTAGCGGGGGCCACCACTCACGGGACAAGAACGCGTATCTTGTAGATAGTTAGCCATAAAGCCCGGCGTCTGATTAATGTGCCATGTGCATAAAGGAAAGGTGTGAAAAATAGCTGATAGAGCTACAACACAGCTACACAGGTGAACGGAGAAAGAGGAGGAGGAGGCAACGAACGAGCTGGATTTCCAAGAAGAGCTCTTTCCTATTGATTTTTTTTTTCTGCGGTTTGGATTGCCAATTGCGATTTCCAGTAAATATTTATGCGGCCAATTGTCCGAACACTTTTCCATTTTCCATCAATTTCCCCCGCCCCTGACATCTTTATGACTCCCCCCCTCCCCTCTACAGACTCCTGTACATTTTTCCAGGCGTTTTCCAGCTCGGAAAGAAGTGATTGACGCCAACCACAATTAGCTGTGGTCTTTTGAAGTGGCCAGAGATAAATGGAGCAAGCGATATGCATTGGGAGGTCTGGGAAGTCTGGGAAGTCTGCATTTAATAAACAAATTGGGAGCAGTGAGCAATTGTTGTGGCCCAATTGAAGGCAATGAATTATGGGCCTTTGATTCGATCGGAACTCCGAGGCAAAGGCAGCGGCAGCCGGATCCTGAGTCACTTCCAAATGCACAGCAAATAAATAAACCTGGTTTGGCAATTGTTAAAATAATAAACAGCAAACGGAAATTGCCATGCGTTGAGGAAGTCTTCACTTCTGAGGAAGTGTGTAAAAAATAAGCTTACGATAAGCAATTTGTCTTTGAGGGAGATTATAAAGAAATAAAGTGAAAAATAGATAAATATTTAACTTTATATATGCAGAAACTGAATCTAATATACTTGGAATCAAATATTTCACCTCTGATAGAAATAATACCTTAATAAAATAATAATAATAAAATAAAAACCTGGGTTATATATTAAATACTTTCTCGGTAAAATAATACACACTTCCCTTTGGCTTTTATATATTTTAAGGCCTATCCTTATATACATTTTTATTGAATATTAAATTGTACCTAAGAAACCTATATAAATATTTCTTACGGTGCTTTTATTTACCAAAATTTGTAGCTGGTCAAGAAACTTGAGCAAGAACCGGTTTAAGAAAGTCATTGTGTCAGATACAACCAACACTCTCCCAAAAAATGAGCTGTCCCTTTGGCAAACACAAAAAAAACAAGATAACTTTTCTTTGCTTTTTTCCCCGCTTCCCTCAAAAGTTTGCTAGAAAAATCGGCATGAGTAAGATCCAACCAACGATTTACCATTAATATTTCCGAGCCTCTTACGCAGCCTACAGTTAACCACAGCAGCTTAGCAACAACAACAACAAAGTGGGAAAAATCATAACAATTCACAGTCACGATCGGGCGATGAATCATGATTTTGAATACCTGGGTAAAGATACACCTTTCGGTGTTTGCAGTCTCGTTATATGTACTTGGAATGCCGCTGACGTATTCAACACACACACTCACTCCATGGTCGCGCCATGTGTGTGTTGTGTGTGCCTTACACTTATCAATGAATACTTTGGGGTTTTGATAGTAACACCAACACAAACGACACACAGGCACTTATACTGGGAAAAGGTCACTGATAATACCGAAACACACACTCAATACCCTCAATCAATATATAACAGGTATTAATTCACATATATATATATATCTATATACAGGCAGTGACTTTTTTGGGTTTGTTTTTTCGTTAAATTGCATTAAATTGAGCAACGAGCAGCATTGGCACTAACACAAAACATACACAAAACACAATTGGAATTGAATCGAATTCGGGTTTTACAATTTCAATATCACGGAAACTCCGATGCTTTCAGAATATACATATATATTTATATACTATATATGCCTACAGGTGGGAGACAAGCTTATTTTACCTATAAATTCGTTCTCTCATCGAATATTTATCTTGACTTTCAATTGTATTATTTAGCACCTTTTCGATGCCTCACTTGTTTATGGTTTTACACTCTTTCTTTACATTATAATAATATATATTTTCTGATATATTATATTATATTAAATATATTATTTTTAAATTTAAACTTGTAATTTTTTGTATTATTTTTCTTGATTTGAATTAAACGCTTACGTTGTTGGCTTCTTCGTTTAACACTTGTTGCTTGGATATTGTATTTTTCTGTTGATTTCTTTATTTTTTTTTTTTAAACAATAAATAGCAAAGCAAACTGCGTCGTCGACAGAGTTTGAACAGAGTTTGGCTTAGTCGATGGCTCTTAGCGCGCTCTGAGCCCGCGTTTCTCGTATCTCAAAGATATTCCGCTCACACGTCTGAACACCTTAGAACGTTTTTAGTATCTCAAAGATACAGTGCTGCCAGTTAAGCTTATTTCAGGCTAGATCTGGTAAAGCTTTGCAACTAGATTTGAAATTTGTGTCTCAGTACCAATGGTAGTACCAACCACACGCCACGAGTTTTATTTTCCAACTGACTTATCCGCCAGCTTCACCAGGCGACAGGCAGCAGTGTTGGCAATTTCACTTATTTCTGGCCAGACAAAGTATCTTGGAATTTCTTAAAGGAAAATGTATGTAATATTTATTTTACGGTGTATTTTATTAATAAAACTATAATATACATAAATTAATCTTGTATTTGTGGTTTATTTAAATGAATGTTGCTATTTTAAATAGCTTTAAAATTTAGAAACGGAAAGGATCTCTCTACTTGCCGTTTTATTATTTTGTTTTTAAAATATATGTAGATATATAATTAGATTCTAGACTTATTTTATATTAATGTTAAACCCAATGCTTAGGGTTTTACAAATATCTGTCATTATTACTATAATATGCAACCAATTGATTTTCTTTATTTACAGGTAAATGCTTAACTTTTATTATATAGTTTGAGAATTCACAGGATATATAAAAACCTACATTTTATTCACAATTTTGTATTTATGGAAAGCTTAATAATTAATTAATAATAATAATAACAAAAGTAATAGCTTGTTTCTTTAAATTCTTGCATTTATTTATTTATTTTACTATTTTTATCTTTATTTATCGAGCTACTCTTGGGTGGGAAACTTTGCTAGGAAGCAGGTGCTTTACAATTAATTTACGATAGGGGGCGCTTACAAGAGTTGCAGAAGTTAAATCATTTTCTGACATTTTTTAAATTAAAAATGATTAAAAAAATTAATTCAAATTAATTAAAATTAATTAAAGTTAAGTTATATTAATTACTAGTTCAACTAATGGACGATAGGAGAGTAGCAGCTCAGAAGTTAAATCATTTTCTGGCGTTTCTTTAGGTAAATCGTTTGAAAAAAATCAAATAATTAATTAAAATTAATTACTAGTCTAAGGAATACATATGAAACTGAAGTAAAAAAGTGTGTGAAAATAATACCAAATTTGACTAAATGGTCAGCTTCTGTCCTTGATTTTATTTAAAAGTAAGTTTCTTTTGGGGGGGGATAATAACTGGGATCGATAACTGTCGATAACTGCAATGATGAAATTACTTTAACAAGCGATCAGTCTTCCATAGGACATTAAACCAAGCTATTATTTCAATTTTCTGTTAGCTGACGTCGCCAAGTAAACCCCATTAATTAAAACTAAAACAAATAAGAAATAAATAAAATTGTTTGTGTTATTAAACTAATTAAAATGCATAGAATTCGAAACGATTTCGATGCAGTTGACAACTAACAAGAGTAATGGTCAGAGGTAAGCTTATCAATTACAGCGTACAGATTTTTAACGGACGAACGATGACAATGAAGCTTCTGTTTAAAAATAGTAGTTTCGGGTGCAAACAAACACAAATTTTGATGGATCAGAGACGAGATCAAACTCCATTCAAAAACAACAAACACAGACATTTCCATGTCCAAAGGCAATTAAAAACGCTTGAGCGGACTTCGAAATTCCGGCTGCTCCATTTAGGTGACTCTAATGGCTGACCGTCTGCCCAGTTGGGATCCGGCAATCAATTGAGCCGAACGATCAGTGATCGGAGCAGCCAAGTACCGCTTAATGTGCAAATAATTGCGATTCCCGAAAAACGGAAAACGGGGTTACACTCAGATTTCCAATATAAATACGGCCAGAACCATCGAGGAGCGGCACCAAAGTCAACCGAACGAAATGCTGCGTGTGATCTGCTTTTTCCTTGTCAGCTGTGTGGCCTTCGAGGCTGCCCTGGCCTGTGTAAGTTTTGAGTTTTGTTTTATTTAAATAAACTAAATTAAGATGAACTCAACAAACAAATGTTTGTTATATCCTGCAGAATGGCTACAAGGCCAAGCTGGTGAAGATGGAGAACTGTGCCGGCGAGGATGCCATCATGACGGTGGGCAGTGACTTTAGCCTCAAGCTGAACAAGAAGTGCGAACTGGTGCCCTCGGGCTGCATTACCAACAAGCCCTTCGGAACGGCAGTGGCCAAGTTCAAGGTCCAGAAGGACGGCATCGTGATGAAGGAGGGCAAGATGGACTTGTGTGCCGCCATCGATCAGGCCCCCTCCGAGGCCAAGGACATGCTCAAGCTCTTCGGGGCCCCCTCCACCTGTCCCGTCGGCGAGGAGAAGGTCTGCGCCAATGATCACACAGTGGACCTCACCAAATACAAGGCCATGTTGGGCATGGCCCGCGGCCATCTCATCATCGATTCGGAGATCAAGCATGACACTGTGCGTTACTATTTATATACATAACTCTTTGAAATATTATATATTATATATATTATACATTCTGCTCAATATTCCAGGGAAAGTCCTGCTTCCATGCCGAGATCGAGCTCACCAAGAACTGAGAGTGGAGCTGGGAAGGAGGCCCTATGTTTATATGTATTATGAGTCTTGCAAATTCACGTAGCTTGTAAATACGAATGCAATTAAAAAAAAAACTGGTAACTGGTGCGCACTCACAGAAAAATAAACGAAAAATACCGAATGTAGATGAGCCGAGAGTGTTTTCTATTCCTCATTAGGGTTTTATTTATTAGTGAATATTTTGCCGAAGTAAATAAATATTAGGAGGATTCAGCAAAGCCAAGTTAAACATTGTAAGTTAAACATTTCAGAAACTGCTCTGATTTTTTCGGTTTTTCATAGACTTTTGAATAAATAATAACTTTGTTAGTTAGTTCAACATATTTTTACCAAATTTAATATTTATTATTATTTCTGAATTTCAATATTAATTTCATGAAAATCGGACAACTATATCCTATATCTGCCATAGGAAAAATCAGGAAAATAATAGAAAAAATCATAACATTGCTGTAAAATCAATATATTTTAATAAAATTTTAGATTTGACCACTTTTTATAATTTCAGAATTTTACTTTTAATTTTATAATAATCGGACTACTATATCCTGTAGCTGACATAGGAACAATCAGGAAAATACTTTAAAAAATCATAACTTTGCTGTTTCTCAACGAATTTTTATGAAATTTGTGATTTTATAGTTTAATTGCAATCTGTATATAAACTTCGGCGAGCCGAAGTTAGGTTTCTTTCTTATTTTATTTCTTATTCCTTCTTCTCGTCCTTCTTCTCTTCCTTCTTCTCTTCCTTCTTCTCGTCCTTCTTCTCTTCCTTCTTCTCTTCCTTCTTCTCTTCCTTCTTCTCGTCCTTCTTCTCGTCCTTCTTCTCGTCCTTCTTCTCTTCCTTCTTCTCGTCCTTCTTCTCTTCCTTCTTCTCTTCCTTCTTCTCTTCCTTCTTCTCTTCTTCTTCTCGTTCTTCTTCTCGTCCTTCTTGTCGTCCTTCTTGTCGTCCTTCTTGTCGTCCTTCTTGTCGTCCTTCTTGTCGTCCTTGTCGTCTTTCTTGTCATCCTTCTTGTCGCCCTTCTTGTCGTCCTTCTTCGGAGCTTCGGTGGTCACAAGATGCATCCAGTAGTAGCAGTCGTTACGGCATTCCTCTAAATAGTTGTATTCGTTGTACCTGTACATCCTCGGGCAGCGGGTAGTAACCTTGAAACCCAGAGGGAGAGGGGAGAAAACTTTAAGGATATGAGAGGGGATAACGAGGGAGTTAAGTCACCTGGACACAGTCCGCAACAACGCGGTGGAAGGCATAAAAGTTACGGCGGGGCCAGTTCTGGCAGTAACTCTCATGCATGTACCTGTTGCGCTTCAAACAGTTGTCGTTCTGTTGTCGAACTTTAAGGCCTCTTCCCTCCACGAGAGCGAAGTAGAGGAGTATACCCAGCAGCAGCTTCATGGCGAATCCGGCAATCAACTGAAGGCCTTCCCAAGTTACTTCAATGAGAAGTTAAGCTACTCAGTCTTCCTATTTATACTCTAAATAATATCTACAAGACCCTTAAACTAATGACATTCTAAACGCTTGAAGGCGAAAAGCTGTGGAATGGGTTATGAGGTCACACATCAGTGCTGGTTCAACAGGGATGAAAAAAACAAAAATAAAAATAAAATACAAAAAGGAAACACTTCCAGAAAGAAGTATCGGTAAATTTTTTTTCGGACTTTGATAAATAGTTTTGTTTGGGCAACATTCAGGTTGCCATCGTCTAGGGCAGAGGATCGAGCTGGTATGGATTTTAAAACCAAATGCAGGTAAGATAAGATTTTTTGTTTTCTTAGTTAAGGTTATATTGATTGATTAGGAGGAAATATCAGAGTTAAAAAAACGAATTTATTATTTATATCTTTAGTTTACTTCTCACATTAATAAGCACTTTCTAATTTTTTTTCTAAATCCAGATATCCTTGATATTGATTCTTTTTTTTTCAAAATATTATAATAAAATATATATAATAAAGTAGAAAAAATATAACAAAATATAAAACGACTGAAAACGACCAGAAATGATGGGAGCCATTAAGATATAATTTTTACGATGCAACCTAAATGGCTTTTAAACTTATGAAATTTAATGAAGTATATAGAAAAATGTTAAATTATATTATATAAATATAAGATAATGTTTATACCCTTGCAGGATATTATAATCTTCTATGTATATATAGGGAAAATTAGTGGAATATAAATAATAAGTTTGTCAGTTTTTAACATATTTTAATTTAACTTGAGATTTGGCTATTTTATATTATTTTAGAATTTCTGTTTTATTTTTATGAAAATCGGACTACTATAAATTATTGCTTTCATAGGCACAATCGGGAAAATAATAGAAAGAATCACAATTTCGCTATTTTTCAATATATTTTCATAAAATTTGATGTTCGACAATTTTGTATTAAACCAGGAATTTCGTTTTTTATTGTATAATTTAATTGTAATATGCGTTTTCTTATTTTCCTTATTTTCCTTATCGTCCTTATCGTTATTCCTTTATATATAAACTTTGGCGAGCCGAAGTTAGGTTTCTTTCTTGTTTTCCTTCTTATTCCTGCTTTTCTTCCTTCTTTTCTTCCTTCTTCTCTTAATTCTTCTCTCCTTCGTTCTCCTAATCCTCGTTACCTTTATCTTTATCATTTTTATTATCATTCTTATCTGGAGCCACAGTAGTAGTAGTAGAATAATCAGTAGTAGTTGTAATGCTTTCATTTTCGATGAACCACCAGCAGTCATCGCGGCATTCCGTTAATGACGCGTATTCGTTGTGCCTGTGCATCCTCGGGCAGCGGGTAGTCACCTTGAAATAGAGATCTTTAAGGATATAAGTCTGATTACCAGGAGTCTTATTACCATGACGCAATCCGGTATAACGCGGTGAAAGGCATAGAAGACACGCTGACGATTTTTGCGGCAGTAACTCTCATGCGGATATCTGTTGCGCTTCAAACAGTTGTCATCCCGCCCTCCAGGAAGGAAAAAGGATAAAGTCCAGATTCTTTGACGAAGTAATTACAATAACTCTTACATCGTTTACGGAAACTCTCCACGAGAATGCAGCAGAGAAGGAGACACAGCAATATCTTCATGGCGAATCCGATGATCGATCAACTGAAGGCTTTCCCAGCTAACAACAATGAGAAGTAAAGCTACTTAGTCTTCCTATTTATACTCTAAACTAATGACATTTTAAGCGCATAAAAAGCAAAAAGCCGTGGGATGTGGTCACACATCAGTGTTCAGTAGCTGAAACACTAAAATGTTCATTTAAGTTATTTACAATTCTACTGCTCGAACGAGTTCCACAAAATATAAACAATAACTATTTCAAAATACAAAACAAGTAAAAGATATAATATAATATTAGTAATATTCTCTTCATATATATTTTGTAACATATTCCACAACACACTTTCCGGCTTACAAATAGGTTTCAGAAACAGTAAAAACTTAGAGGTTAGCAAAGGTAGTGTGGTTTAGGTAAGGAAGCGGTTAATATTCAAGGTTTTTTTCTATTCGAAGACATCGAAGATACATCGTCTAGGGCAGAGTGGGTAGGAGTGGGTAGTCGCTCCTTCAGCAGATTCCCGAGAAGCTGTAGTCAAATTCGGCATTCTTCTCGTTCAGGCGTCCCAAATACTGCGAGTGCTTGATCCCAAAGCTGTAGGCGGGCACATGCGAGAGGTTTATCTACGATTAAAAAAAAAACAAAAAATGATATAATGAAAACACTTAGTTGTTAAGTCACAAGCGATGACAACTAAATTTAATCTCATAATTTTGGAAGACATTTTGGTTCACAAATTGCCGTAATCCCGGTCCGCCCTCTTCTCCAACAGAATTCGATTGCAGGCCTCGGGGACACGGTGGAACCTATGAGCACGAACGTAAGGCGAGTGCCGGATACCCAAGGATATGGCCGGAGGTGAACGCTTCTCCCAGTACTGTGGGCGGAGGTTTAGAGGAGTTCAGGTCAAAAATAAACTTAAAATTCTAGGGAAATTCTTTTTTTTCTGCTAATTTAAGTTGAAATTTGAATTTGAATAATTAATATTTCCCCATCTTATTATTATACAATATTTCCCACTTTAAATACAAGTCTCTCCTCCCTCTTACCTTCTCCGGGCAATGGGCCCCGGGTCCGGGCTTGCCATCATCGCTGCCCATCTTGTATTTGCCACGCATCGAGTAGACTGGCGGCTTGGGCTTCACCACAGTGTATTCGCCATCGTAGTAGCCGGGTCCGGGGAAGATCATGACCGGAATTAGAGGCGGCTTCTCGCGACCCGTGATCGTATAGGCCGGTGCCGAGCGGATTTTGCCCTCCTTGCTGCTGCCCATGACGGTGGGTATCTTGTAGACATTAGGAGCTGTGTTTTTTTTTTCAGAGAGATTGAAAAAGTTTTTAAATATTTATTTTATATTTATTTCCTATATTCTAATTGGAAAGTTGGTTAGTTCAGGGTCTGATCTCTGGGGCTTGTTGGTGTTTGATTATGTTTCGGGTTAGTTTCGCTTGGCTTGAGGTGATTATTGGCTGCAAAAAAAAAAGGAAAACATACACGGAAAAGGGGATACGACTGATGATGGCAAGAACAAGGAATTACTAAATTAATCACTAAATTATTTTAAATTTAATATTTTTTCCACTTGTTACCTGTTGATCTTCTCCTGCACGCTGCTCGCCTCCACAGCATACTTCACTGTCCGCATTTTGGTGGACTGTCCACTGGTCACAATGGCGCCATCCGGCTGGACAACTCTCTGGTGACTGACTGCCGCCGCCTTGGTGGCACTCGCATCCGACTTACCGCTGGCCATCACCTTAAGATTGGCACTCTCCTGCTGGCCTTGGCAGCAGATCTGCTGTACCCGAGTAGTGCTGGTGCTGGAGCTAACAACAGCTTGGGAGTGATTGCCATTGCTTAGTGCAGGTGCAGGTGCAGGTGCAGGCGGCAGTAGCTCCTCCTTGTGGATGCCATTCACCTGCTTGGTGGAGGTGGAGCTTTGAGTCTGCTGCAGCTCCGGCTGCTCCACACCATTGATAAAGGTTTTCTTTGTGGTTGTGGTGGTTGTGCTGGTAGTAGTGCTGCACTCACCATTGTTACGTACTGTTTGGGAATTTTTAATGTAACATAAATATAATATAATAACATAAATATAATACAAAAAAAGGGAAACGAAAATGGGTGAAAATAATACAAAATGTAATGCAGCATGAAATAGATATTAAGCGTTTCAAATTGATCTTTAGAAACTAATTTAAAGGGATTTATTTTTCAAGCTACAAAGTCTAGATTCCGTCTCTCTTGAAGTTCCTTTTGCAAAGTGTCATAGAAAAATTCAGTTTCAGTTTTTGTTGGATTTTGGGATCTAAGTGTAAGGGTAGAACTCAAATTATTACAATAATTCTATGTATATTCTATGTATTATTTAATTGAACATACCGCGATCGCCCAAACGACCCCTGGAACTTTCATATAGAAAGAACAATCAAAGCGGCATTCATCCAACGTGTAATATTCGTTTTCCACGTAAATCTTCGGGCACTGGGTGGTTACCTTAAAGCCCAAATGAGAAAAGAGGCTTGGAAGTGATGGTTGAAAAAGGTATTAACGTCTGATCGATCACCTTGATGCAGTCAAAGAGGACGCGGTGGAAGGCATAATAAACGCGAGTCGGCGAATTGCAACTAGTCTCATGAAAATATTTGTTATGCTTCAAACAGGCCTCATTCCGCCCTACAAGAGCAGGAAAAGCCTTAAATCGGAAACTAGATCTTAGATAAAATACCTTTTTTACCAGAATTGTGAAATGCCGGCAACAGAGAGCAGAAAAAGAGGAGCCACAGAAACAGCTTCATGGTGTAAATCAGGCGACTAACTGAGGGCTTTACTTAGACTAAGTCTAAGTCTTAGTCTTAATTTGTTAATAATCGAAACTAAAGATATATTTGAAACGCTTTCAGGCGGAAAAGCTGAGGGAGTGATATGGATTTGGAAATGTGATCTATGAGACATTCTCTCACTCTCTCTTACCGGGACTGGCCAGCCGGCGTTCGCGTCTCTGGACAATGCGATCTTCGATGTACGCGCCCTTGGGTTCTAGTGATTTGGTGTTTGTTTTGGTGGATATTTACAGAGAGATTCGGATGAGAACATATGGCCAGAAAACCAGAAAACAGAGGATGTGTGTGCAAACCAAACATGTAACAAAAAAACACAAAAAAGGACAACGGATCACAATAGCTGGCCGGCACCAAGCGGGAATCAAGCGGTCTTTTGGGGTAAGGGTCATCACCTACCTGGAAGCGATGGAATCGGTGCCGTCTTCAGGCCAAAACTATAAGCTGGCGAGCTGTCCAGCTTGCATTGTTCGGGATGATAGTAACCGGGGGCTAGAGCATCCACAAGGAGCAGGGAATAAACAAACAAACAAGCGAGCGGCATGCAACATGCAACACTTTCAAGTGGCTAGAAAAAAACCTTACCTGGGGCATCGGTTGTTACCCGTAACTGCGATTTGGTGCCGAACGTGTACGCGGGTGTGGAGTGCAGAGTGTGTTTTTCCGGCTCATAAGCAGAAGGTGCTATAATTGTGAATATTTCATAAGGGTATCAAAATCCCTGCTACTTTCATTATCTTTCATAATCAGCGTTCTTGGAACTTGCCTGGAGTTTCAGAGACTTGCTCCCTTCCCAGCCGCATGCCAAAGGTGAACGCTGGCGTGCTCCGATCCACCTGGCACTGCTCCGGATGGTAGTCGCACGGAGCCGGAGTCTGGCTAACGGCCTCCGCGGCCGGACGACCTGCAATTGTGTAGGCGGGTGTATGGTCGAGACGAACTCTCTCTGGGGCGTAGTCGCAGGGAGCGGGATGGAGATGATCCGCCTTGGGGTTGTGTTTGCCACCAAAGCTGAAAGCGGGTGCTCGGTCCAGTTGCACCTTTTCCGGCGAGTAGTCTCCTGGTGCGGGGGTCTCACTGGGCTTATAAGGGTCGTGTCGGCCAGCGAAGGAAAAGGCGGGATTGTGATCTAGCCTAACTTTCTCGGGATGGTAATCCCCTGGAGCTGGGTTACTATTCTCAATTTTGGCATCGTATTTTCCTCCAAAAGTGTATGAAATCGTATGATCCAAGCGAACTTTCTCAGGGGAATAATCACCAGGAGCAGGTGTGTCATTGGAAACCTTGGGATCGTGCTTGCCGGCCATGGAGAATGCAGGATTATGATCTTGTCGAACTTTTTCAGGGGAATATGCCCCAGGAGCAGGGGTATCACTAGGCTTAGAATGATCATGACGACCAGCAAATGAAAAGGCGGGATTGTGATCTTGTCTAACTTTCTCTGGGTGATAATCTCCAGGAGCAGGAGTATTATTTTCTACTTTCGGATCGTATTTTCCTCCAAAAGTGTAAGCAATGGTATGATCCAGTCTTACTTTCTCGGGACAGTAGTCCCCAGGAGCAGGAGTACCATTAACTATCTTTTCGATATGTTTTCCTGCCATGGAAAAGGCTGGATTGTGATCTTGCCGGACTTTTTCAGGGGAATATGCCCCAGGAGCAGGGGTATCACTAGGCTTGGAATGATCATGACGACCAGCAAATGAAAAGGCGGGATTGTGATCTTGCCTAACTTTCTCAGGATGATAATCTCCCGGAGCAGGGGTATTATTTTCTACCTTAGGATCGTTTTTGCCTCCAAAAGAGTACGATGGATTATGATCCAAGCGAACTTTCTCTGGGGAGTAGTCACCGGGAGCTGGAGTACCATTAACTATCTTCTCTATATGTTTTCCTGCCATGGAAAATGCTGGATTGTGATCTTGCCGAACCTTTTCAGGTGAGTAAGCGCTAGGAGCAGGAGTATCACTAGGTTTAGAATGATCGTGACGACCGGCAAAAGAGAAGGCGGGATTGTGATCTTGTCTAACTTTCTCTGGGTGATAATCTCCAGGAGCAGGAGTATTATTTTCTACTTTAGGATCGTATTTTCCCCCAAAAGTGTAAGCAATTGTATGATCCAAGCGAACTTTCTCAGGGGAATAGTCACCAGGAGCAGGTGTGTCATTGGAAACCTTGGGATCGTGCTTGCCGGCCATTGAGAATGCTGGATTATGATCTTGCCGGACTTTTTCAGGGGAATATGCCCCAGGAGCTGGGGTATCACTAGGCTTAGAATGATCATGACGACCAGCAAATGAAAAGGCGGGATTGTGATCTTGCCTAACTTTCTCGGGATGATAATCCCCTGGAGCTGGGGTATTATTTTTTACTTTAGGATCGTATTTGCCTCCAAAAGTGTAAGCAATGTTATGATCCAGTCTTACTTTCTCGGGACAGTAGTCACCAGGAGCAGGAGTACCATTAACTATCTTTTCGATATGTTTTCCTGCCATAGAAAATGCTGGATTGTGATCTTGCCGAACCTTTTCAGGTGAGTAAGCGCCAGGAGCAGGAGTATCACTAGGTTTAGAATGATCATGACGACCAGCAAATGAAAAGGCGGGATTGTGGTCCTGTCTAACTTTCTCTGGATGATAATCCCCTGGAGCTGGGCTACTATTCTCAATTTTGGTATCGTATTTTCCTCCAAAAGTGTAAGCAATTGTATGATCCAAGCGAACTTTCTCAGGGGAATAGTCACCAGGAGCAGGTGTGTCATTGGAAACCTTAGGATCGTGCTTCCCGGCCATGGAGAAAGCTGGATTATGATCTTGTCGAACTTTTTCAGGGGAATATGCCCCAGGAGCAGGGGTATCACTTGGCTTAGAATGATCATGACGACCAGCAAATGAAAAGGCGGGATTGTGATCCTGTCTAACTTTCTCTGGGTG
Organism: Drosophila truncata; assembly: GCA_008042515.1. Classification (NCBI taxonomy): domain Eukaryota; kingdom Metazoa; phylum Arthropoda; class Insecta; order Diptera; family Drosophilidae; genus Drosophila; species Drosophila truncata. The sequence goes on from VNJQ01003963.1 coordinate 148,273, forward strand.
ATAATCTCCCGGAGCAGGGGTATTATTTTCTACCTTAGGATCGTTTTTGCCTCCAAAAGAGTACGATGGATTATGATCCAGTCTTACTTTCTCGGGACAGTAGTCACCGGGAGCTGGAGTTCCATTAACTATCTTCTCCATGTGCTTTCCTGCCATTGAGAATGCTGGATTATGATCTTGTCGAACTTTTTCAGGGGAATATGCCCCAGGAGCAGGGGTATCACTAGGCTTAGAATGATCATGACGACCAGCAAATGAAAAGGCGGGATTGTGGTCCTGTCTAACTTTCTCTGGATGATAATCTCCCGGAGCTGGGTTACTATTTTCGATTTTGGCATCGTATTTTCCTCCAAAAGTATATGAAATCGTATGATCCAAGCGAACCTTCTCTGGGGAATAATCACCAGGAGCAGGTGTGTCATTGGAGACCTTGGGATCGTGCTTGCCAGCCATGGAGAAAGCTGGATTGTGATCTTGCCGCACCTTTTCAGGGGAATATGCTCCAGGAGCAGGAGTTTCGCTGGGTTTGTGCAGGTCATGTCGACCGGCAAATGAGAAGGCGGGATTATGGTCCTGTCTAACCTTTTCTGGGTGATAATCTCCAGGCGCAGGGGTATTATTCTCCACCTTGGGATCATTTTTACCCCCAAAAGTATAAGCTGGATTATGATCCAATCGCACTTTCTCGGGACAGTAGTCACCGGGAGCTGGCGTGTCGCTTGAGATCTTTTGGATGCATTTTCCCGCCATCGAGAAAGCAGGATTATGATCTTGTCTAACCTTTTCGGGGCTGTAGGCTCCAGGAGCTGGTGTATTGTCTGGCTTCTGGAGGTCATGGCGACCGGCGAATGAGAAAGCGGGATTGTGATCGTGCCGCACTCGTTCGGGACGATAGTCCCCAGGTGCCGGAGTGGAGCTCTCGAGTCGCTGCTCGTGCTTACCGCCGAAGGTGAAGGCCGGCGTGCTGTCGAGGCGGTATTTCTCCGGGGCATACGAACCAGGAGCCGGGGTTTCGCTCACGGCCTTCGTCTCAGGACGGCCGGCGAGGGTAAAGGCTGGCGTATGATCCAGCCGCACTTTCTCGGGCTGATAGGTGCCCGGGGCCGGGGTGTCGCTGGCCCTGACAAGCTCCACGCGATGACCAAAGCTGAAGGCGGGCGTCCTGCCCAGCGAGCACTTTTCGGGTTCGTATGCGCCGGGAGCTGCAAAAGACAGTGGGTATCCAGTGGGTGTGTGACCATATTGTGTGATAAAATATAACCAAATTATAAAACCATTGCATTGTTTAGATTTAGATTTTACCTGGTGTACAATCGACAACATCATGCGAGGCCTTTCCTGCGATCGTGTAAGCGGGTGTCGAGTGTAATCGCGATTTTTCAGGGCTGTAAGCACCAGGTGCTATCGAAAATAAACCAAAAAGTGTTTAGAAAATCATAAAACTAGCAACAGCAGGAAGGACTCTCACCTGGCGTGTCGCTGACCTGAATGTGTTTGGTTTTCAGGCCAAAGCTGTAGGAGGGTGTGGAGTGTTCTAGGACAACCTGTTCGGGTTTATAAGTGCCTGGGGCTGAATTGTGTGCCAAAAATATAAAACAAGACAAATTATAAAGTAACTTTTAAATGTGCTTTAAATTGAATTAACCTAAAACAGGCTCCATGATAGGATTTATCACCCACCTGGCGTGTAGTCTGGCCGCTGTTCATGATGCTTGATGCCAAAGCTAAACTCCGGCGTCTTGCTGAGCTTCACCTTCTCGGGGCAATAGGCGCCAGGAGCTGTGAAGGGTACAGAGATGAGCATTAGGTACTCCATAGATTATTCAACAGGAGTGAAGATAAATACAGAACTAGATACTGTCCAATTGGGATCGCTTGAGATGGGTAGGGTGCCTCAATATACATTTACGATTAAAGTTACATTGTTGGGGGGGGGGGGGTATCAATATCAAATGGGGAATATGTATTACCTGGTGTGCCCTGATCGTGTTGGATTTTAGTTCGTCTACCGAAAGTGTAGCGTGGGGCATTCTTTTTTGATTGCGTGACCTTTTCAGGGCAATAACTATTCGGAGCTGTTAGTGTTAATAAAACATAAAAAGTTGGTACTTCCATTTTAGACTAGAGAGAGGAGCTACTAACTAAAAGAGTACTAAACTAGGGTGAGCTACGACTAAGGGTGAGATAGCATAAAATACAGATACAAGGAAGAGAGGATAGTTAGTGAGTGAAGTTAGTCAGAAGTCTGGGGGAAGAGGAACGCCAACACCGGAACACGCAACAGTTAGTTGGGTTACCTGGATTGTTAACAATGTACACGTTAACCTTAATGCGAAAGGAATACCGTGGTGCTCGCCGCTTGACCACATCAAGAGGCACCACACGATAATGGTTGGGACCTGAGTTTACGATTCATTCATTAAAAGAGAAAAACGTCACAAATTAAAATCGAATTAAGGCAAAACAAAAGCATAAACACACAACACAAATTACTAAAACGTTTAAAGAACGAATATATACATATATTTTTTGATTTATATATACAACACAGTGTCGTAAGAGCTAATAATCAAAGGAAATTAAACAAAAAGAACACAAATAAAGCTAAGGAAATATTTAAGAAATTAAGTCGAGAAGTTTTGCTTTCGATTTATGATAAAACCAGTTTTGTCAGTTTTGTTTTTTTGTATTATTAACAATTATGAATCATTGCTAATTATTCTTTATGATTATGAATCATTTATCTTTTAATTTAAATAAAAATATTAGCTAAACGCATTTTAAGGTATAAATATACATCTTTAGAAGTGAAGAAATAAATCAATACATTTATTAGAATAAAGAATGTCACAATCTACACTTTAGCTACTAAATTTGGCAACATTTTTACAGTTTTTAGCAGCTAATAATCCCTCACTTGAATCCCTCTTCTACTACTTTTAAACCCCATTAAAAATATTATATAAGAAAATACTAAATATACATTCTGGTGTCATAACTACATTCCAAAGGATATCCAAGGGATACGGACAAAGTTACAGAGAAAGCTAAACAAGCAGTTACTTCTACACAAGCTACCGAGTTTAGGAGTCTGAAGAAAGGATAGAATTATGAAAGAAAAAGGGTCTAGGCAACTTACGCGCTGCCCAAGGATGAGGTTCAGATGGATTAATGATTCGCTTCTATGTACAAGGATGCTCCATGATTGATGACACCGAAAGCCACTCGCCACTCGCCACTCAAGCCGCGCATGCAACACACACACCGAAAGCCCGAACTCAACTTCAAATCCAAAAACTCCAACTCCAACCAATCCAAGTCCAAAAAACACCAATCAAACTCCACCAGAGAAGCAGAGACAGAGAGAGGAATATGAAGAGAAGCATCTCCCACTCACCTGGTATCTGGAACTGCTTGAGGCTGGCCGGTTTCTGGCCAAAGGTAAACTTGGGCGTGGCATCGATCACAGCCTTGGCAGCCGGCACCACATCGTACTCCCCAGGACCAGGATTCGAGAAACGTGTCAGTTCCTTGGGTCGACTCTGAAGGGTGGCAGCACGCGGATAGTCTCGTCCCTTGGCCCGCAAGCCCGAGACATTATATTGAGCTGGTCCAGGACCAAAAGTATCGTATTTGCCGGCCAATTTGTGACCAAAGGAGTAAGAGGGCGCTGCCTTTTTCTTGGAGTCCGGAACTTTGCTGCCTGTAAAGATACATTTTATTTACAAGAGAGAATTAAAAAATAAAATAGATAATACTTACCAATCAATGTTGGCAGCTGGACTACGGCTGGGCCAGGATTCGTGGTCTCAGCTGCTATCTTGCCTATGCGAACCGTTGGTGTCCAGGGTCGCTGTTCCACATTTCCGCCCATGTTTAAAGGTCTTATCTTTCGAACCCGAGCACAAGGTCCCTTCTCCTCTGACTTTTTCCCAAGGATGAACTGAAAAGGAGTGATAATTGAGTGAATATTTTAATAATTTTAATAATTAAACCCATTCAGGCACCTTCATTGTCTTGCTGTCTTTGTTTATGGTATTCAAGGTTAAAAAATCAGAGAGTTATATGTAAATACATTCCCCGGGGAATTAGGCTGACATTTACTCATGTGAAGGGCTGATTTATACATAAACTCTAATAGTTCAACCCCCGAAATTTGGGTAACCTAATAATCCAAATTCCGCCCTACTCCAAACTGCCAGTCGATGACACAAAAATCAATCGTTTCGGGCCTTGTTTCGAATTTTCTGGGCCAATTCCGTGAGGCGGCTAATAGAGTCAGGTGTGTAAGCTAAACGACATGCATGGAAAGCCCCCAAAAGGAAGAAAGGAAGGCGGTGTCGGCTGTCACTCTCTGCCAGTGTTGTGTTGCAGTGTAGCTCGTTTCTTTGGGCGCCTCTTTGTTACCTGTTTCCTTTTTTTTTTTGTTTTGTTGGATTTTTTAAGCTTTGGCGTGAAAGACAAACAACGGCAATAACTTTGCGGTAGGCTTCGTCAGTGTCTCACTTGTGGCAGCAGTGGCAATGGCAACCCCCCCTCCCAAGAAGCCTCCTAAACTAAACTAATTTAAGAGAAATTACCATTTAGCACGGAGGGTTGAGCATTCATGTTTTCCTCTCTCTCTCTCTATACTTTGTTTATAATGTTTTATTTATAAAGTGAAGTTTTCTTGTATCGTCTAACTAATGTTTTGAATTATAATAGTTATCGATATGTATCGATTTTTTATCGATTTGCCTGTAGGAATACTAAATAAGCTTATGTTTTACAAAAAATAATAAATTTAGCAGAAAATTAAACATAGAATATTTTATAGAACAATTTTTAACAAAATTTCTATTGATTTTAAAGCTGATTCATAAATATAACAAGATTTTAGAAGGTTTAGAACCATTTTTAAGAATATTTCTATTGATTTTAAAGCTGATTCATAAATATAACAAGATTTTAGAAGGTTTAAAACCATTTTTAACAATATTTCTATTGATTTTAAAGCTGATTCATAAATATAACAAGATTTTAGAAGGTTTTATATTAATTTTTGGTTAAAAATATGAAATATTTCCCTTAAATTTTTCAGTTTGATGTCTTATAGATTTTAAATATTATATATTTATTTTTTATATTTTAAATTCTACAGTAAATACAATATTATTTCACCTGAACTCCTTTATGCATAAATTTTATGCTTTATACAACCTACATAGCAAGTTTTCTCCTCAAAAAAACTTATCAGTAATATATATTCCAACAATTTGACAAAGAGTTGTGTATAATAAATATTTTTATGTGCGAGACCCCCCTCAACAACATTCCTATTCCTCCCAAAGACCTGCTGCCCTGGGCAACGACCTTCTTTTCACAGCTCAACGCAGGCTATGGACACACGGCTTCCACAAAGTGTTGGCCCATCGACAGGCTCAAATAGTTGGTGCCGACTGGTGTCAGGATCAGCTCAGTGACTATCTGCCAGTGTAATCGATATGGGGTGGATTTCGGTCTCTGATTTAAATACAGATTTCGGGAGGGAAGGCTAGGTAACAAATTATAGCCGTGGTCAACAAGGTTGCGCCCCAAAAAAGAACGAAAACGAAGTATGCCAAGTGCTAAATATGTTGGCCATTTTGTGGGGCATGTTAGCCAACAAAACGATTACTTTTAATGACTTATGACCGACAATTGCATGATGGACATGAGGGAAAAGGGGAGAAATAAAATCTAAACAAAAACAAACTCCAACTTGAAAAAGAAAGAAAGGTGGAAGCGTGCCACTTGTGATGGCCGTGAAAATTCGCCTGGCTGTGTGTAAATAATTACCAACAATGTTTGGGGGCGTAACCTGGGCTGTTAACAGGGCCAATGAAGTCGTTGTTTTGGCCTGTTATACCCCTAGCACTTGCCACTTGCCACTTTCAACTCTCAACGTCCTGACCTCGCATGCAATTCGCCATAAGGCAACCGTCACTGTTCTGTTCTGCTTCAGTCTGGCCATAAAAGGAGACTCTTACATCACCATTCCGGCCGATTGACACCCACACTCATCAGGCTTAATAATATCATCATAATGTTCAATTGCCGTTCGAGGCCAAGATCAGCCAGGGAAATGATCAGCCATGAATCACAGCCACTGGCTGGCTGCTAAAAAAGCCAACACAGAAGTCAGACATCTGTCAGACTGGCAGACACTGGGGATCTCCAAGATTCAAGACAATTGTCAGCCCACGGACTTGTTATCAACAGAAGAAATAAATCAGCTTAAAATAATGGTTTTTATATTGAAATAGAGATTACAATTTAGATGTTTACTTAGTTTTTTTAATAAAAAATAAATAAAAGGCTAAGCAGATGGTGAAGATATAATTTACTCAAAAAAGAACAGTATTTTCATACCTATTTCAATGTTTTTTAAACTCTTTTAAGCTTAATCTTAATTGTATCTTTAATTCAAACTTACTTAAATTATTCTAACTTAATTATTTGTTGTGTTTAAGCCAAAACTAGTTTCTTAAACTGTATATTTTAAGCAGCAGTTCAAAGACCTTTTATCGCTGTTCATAAAAAATAGTCTAATAAATTTTCAAATTTTGTTTCTGCCAAACTTGTGTATTGCTAATAAATTCCCAATAAAAATGACAAGCATATAATTTCCCCCAGTGCATAATTGCAACTCGAATGGCCTCTGCCAAGTCACCGGCTAAGAGGTCGCATTTAATCAAGTTAATAGAGCGTTAGTTGTTGGCTCATGCAATAAATTTGCATGTGACGATCAGATTTCAGTAATCAAATTATAGATGGTGAGATGCTCGGATTATAATCTATACACTGAGAACCGATTAAACCGATAAAACCAGCTATAAAGCAAAACAGATACGCCCACACACAATCTCTCTCTAGAAGCTTCTCTTTTTAAAGATTATTTGCAAAACAAATTTAAAAACAAATCTTGTCAAGCGAGAGAGACTTTTTTTTTTGCACATTTGTCAGTGTTATCTTTGCGACCTTCACTACTGATTTGTTTATTTTGCTTTAATTTATATTTAGTCAGGGTTTTATAATTTAAGTTGGAAGTTGGGAATGCACTTAGGAGTCAAATAAATCATGTATATTCTTTATCAGCATTAAACAAAATACTGTAATAAATTTTTCAAACTTTTTAAAGGGTTTCTATCATTAAAATTGTGAAAAGTTCAAGAAATTCAATATAAATAATATACAGAATTATTAATCTAATAAAAACCAGCATAGCATAAAATGTAAGATAAAGCATTTTTGGCTTAGTTATAATATATTTCCAACTCGTTCTCTTTTGAATATCAAAATACTAGGGTATACCATTTTCGGCTTCTTAAAAATAAGTTGCCTGGCTTTGTTTTTATTTGATTTAAATTGATATTCACACACAATTGACCCGGGAGTGTGCACCCTTAATGACAAATACAACAGAAACAGCAAAATTTAATAGATTTGACACACGTCAGCTTTAATTTAAGGTATCAACTTCAAAAATATTAAATAAGTGTGCTCTCTTAAATGAGAATCGAAGAATTAATACTGTGTTGTGAGAGATAGGTTTTTAAAATCAATGAGTGTATATTAAAAATACCAATTAAATAATAAACAAGTTGAAAGCTAAAGGTAAACTCTGATCGTCTTATGTGATATATTTAATGTGGGTGTCTTTAATTTAACATGATTCATCAAAAAACCATAAATATTCCAAATATGACTTTGAAATTAAACGAATCAACTGTGAAAGGAAATTCATTTATTGTTAAGTATGCCCAAAAATAAAATAGTTGTAATTAAATAGCAACAAAACAAAGTACTAGGTCTCCTGCCTTAATTTCAGTTTAATTAAAAATAAATCAAACTGTTACTTTGAGGTACATAAAAGGAAAAAGCATTCTAATAAATTCTCCATAAAATATACCACATTTTAGTTCATATTTTAAACTTTATCTATCATGTATATACCCCTCTTTGTTTAAACAAATATGGGGTATTTTCTAACATCATTAACAATCACGCTCGCAACACAAAACGTTTTTATTTTCTGTTTTTATTTTCTCTTGACTTCATTTCACGCTCTCCTCGAAATGGCGAATTAAAAAATATGAGCTCATTCCCCAAAATTAAGACAATTTCCATCTGTCCGTCCATCTCGGTGACTTTTACGCCCAAATACGGCGACTGTCTGTTTCCTTTTAGCCCACATACATTGGAGTGGTCCAAAATAGAAGCCAGTTTGGAATTGGGTTTCCAGACGGCGGTACAACCCACGCAGAGAGCTAGAAAACTCCATGACTTCACTTTATATATAATATATTCGCCATAATTCGTGTGTGTTGTCTCTATTAACTATTGCTCGCCTCGGGCCATGCCGAGAGGTATATAACTTTAATTAACAGCGAACAAGTTGTAACGATTCCTAGCCAAAAAAAAGAGCAAAAACACCGGCAAATCGAAAAATCACAGCCCAAAACAGCGCAAAACGAACCCAACTTGGCTGATAAAAACACCGTCAAGACCAAGACCAAGACCAAGTCAAGACACCTGACGTCAGCTGGCTGAGTGAACTAGTTTGCGATCTTCAAATCTAATTAAGTTTGAGCAACACGACGAACGTGGTTTGGCTCTAGAAGAGCCGCAGAGAAAGCTAGGGAAATGAGGCGGGAAAAATTGGCAAAGAAACCCTCCTCCAATAGCACACTCTCTGCATTTGCAACTGGAGCTGTGTTCATTCTCAGGGCTTTATTAAAATTCTAGAATGGATTTGTAATAATTAAGAGATTGTTAAGAGTTGTTTTTTGTTTTTTTCGCTTGTTGGGAATTTAATGGGACAACGCGTTTCCGCTTCAGCGATTTATGCGAAAGCTACGCGATGATCTTCGAGGGATTTGCATATTGAAATATATAATTTAAATGGTTGTTAGTTGATTTTATAAATAATATTATTACTCATGTTTATGCTTTTTCTTTAAAACAAATAAAATTAATAATAATATTAGTTTCTTAACTTATTTTATGCGTTATACTTAATGGAAAATTTCCCTAGAAGATTAATTATTTTCAAAGTATTTAAAGAATATATTTATTTATAGTTTTTGTGATGCCATTAAAAAATTACTCCCTATTCCCTCATATAATGATATTTAATTTTGTAAATTACATTAATTGAAACAGTTTCCAATATTTTAATAAAAAATTACCTTGTTACCTGTAAATTAATCTTTTCCCTGCGTTTCCCCTTCTTTTGCTCATTATATTTAATACATAAACACCTATTAGATCACATTTTAAATATTTACTATGACTTGAACTTCCCCTCCGGCTGATTACCTTTCCGCTTTAACCTTTTCTTTGGTTATTGTATTTATTTTGTGTGTGCTTAACGCTGTTTTTTTTTAGTGTTTTGTGACTTTGAAAAATGAACTGCGGCGCTGTCTCGGGTCGAGCAAATACTGGTTATTAGAGCTGATGTCATGGGCTCTACGGCCACGGAGAAGTATCAAAAACTCAGGCTTGCAGAAGGGTTACTCCAACAAGTGACATCAATACTGGGGGAGTGGGTGATGGGTGGCGGTGTTGCATTGACAAAACAAAGGCAGGAGTGCACACAGCTGACTGGGGGGAGGTGCCAGAGGAACCCACCGCCGCCAGGAAATGCCAATAGTCAGACGAATAGACAGACAGACAACACACAGTCAATGAACTTTGGGGTCGGGTCGGGTTAGCCCCGACACGCAATCCTCAGACTTGGTTAACGCCTACTCCAGTTTTTATATCCTTACCTCAGGCTAATGCAATATCAAGAGGTATCACTCTTCCTTCTCCTGTTTCCTGGTGGATTTCCTTGTGATTTTTTTTGTTGATTTCTTTTTGTACACAGAAAAAACTACACTTTACAACAGTCCTTGTCGGGATTAAGAGCGATTTTTAGAGGTTTTGAAAACCATCTGTTCACTCGAAAAACTCTCGAAGAGATTCGCTTGATTCGTTTATTTATTATTTCGTTGATATTTGTTCGTTCGTTGATTGGGTTCAAGTGACAGCCGCTCTTGAGCGCTCGAATCTATGGCGGGGTTTCCAAAAATACACACTTTGCTGATTTATTTGATTCAATTTGTTGTTGTTTTGTTTTGTTTTGCCGCCGCGTTGTGGATTGCAGGTGATATTAGCTAGTTAGCTTGGAGCTTGAACCGCACTCGAGGGCTGTCGAACAGAAACTGGGGGCCAAAGTCGCCAGAGCTTGCTTTTTCGTTTGATTTTTGGCGTCGTGTAGCGAGGCAAAGACGTAACGTAAGCTTTTGCGTTGGCGTTAACAGCGAATGTAAAGTTTAACAGGGGAGACCTATGTTAAAGAGAAACTGTTGTGGAATTGCAATGGGGATTGGGATAATATTCAATGGGAAATAGAATAAAAAATGAAATTAAAATGAGAATTTTACTTAAAACTGGAAAATATTCTTGGGATTTGCTATTTAACTATTTTTGCGTTTTAAAAATTATTATTTACGAAAATTAAAAGAGTTACTGTTGTTAAATTTGAATTCCAATACAAGAACCATTGTTGGGTATTGTTAAAAGTACATATTAGTTTTTTTAAATATATAAAATCTTTAAGAAAATATTTAATTGTAAATATATTTCATATTAAATGAAAAAAGTACAATAATTACTTATAAAAATCCATCTCTGTAAAATATATCATAAAAAACTTGCTAGGGAGTGCCTTGAGATTCCATTTCCATTTCAAAACAA